>QRFJ01000645.1:294823-347041 GCA_006176705.1 Cocos nucifera | reverse complement strand
AGATCAAATCTATTATAGCAGAATTTTAAAAATTTTTGCTGATCCGATCAAATCTAAGGATTCATAGATCTAATTAGTACCTCTAGATCTAATGCATACAAAAAGTATTAGAAATACCACCGACGCAGGTAGACAATCTGTCTGCTATGATGATCTAATTTGGATGCTGAGGTTCGTCTCTAGCCATGCACATGCCTGATCTCTATTGATATTCACTTGAATTAGATCTGGAGGTCTTCTCTTGCTTGATCTGATTTCAAAAAATCAGATCTAAATCTCCTTCTTCTACTTTCAATTAGAACACTGGCAACACTTTGATTAACACATGATCGGTCTCCTTCTTCTTGCGCCGATAGTAATTCGACCCTCGAAGGCACGATCAATCCAACACTTAGGCATGAAAGAGAGAGAGGGAGAGAGAGGATCTGGAGAAGGAAGGAGGCATGGAGAGAGTGTGGCAGGGCTTCATAATGGGCAGATGAGATCGCCAAACTCTTTGGCCTAGTTTCCTATTTATAGAAGAAATTGGAGACCTAGAGTCCTAGAGCTTTTAAACTTTGATCGAATCTAAGCTTTAAAAACAAAAGGACTCATCTTAATATGGCACCCCATCTGATTTTTTCATGCATTTTGCCACACAAAATAGCACTTAGGTGTATGCCACTTTATCTAATAAGGTGGTTTGGCGCCAGGGATTATCTCTCCAAAAGTTTGATTTAATTTGAACTTATTTTACTTGTTCAAATAGAGTTCAAATTGAAACAAACTCCAACATCCTCTCTCTCTATCCTTATCTCGAAAGGGGCGCACGCATCCTCTCTCTCTAAAAAAGATATTTGGGAGTATGCGCCCTAGAAAAATTCTAGGGGGCGTGCATGATGAAAAATATATAGGATTTCACACATAAATTTTAAAATAATTTTTAAATATAATGTAGCAAAATATATAGATTAAACCATTTAATCTACAAATGCATGTAATCAAATTACTAAATCCTACAACTAGGACCTATAATATGTCATAATGCATTCTAAATCTGAAAATAAAAGAGTTTGATATTAATCAAATCAATACCCTAGATCTAGAATGATTCTAGATCTGAAATCTAGATCTCATTTAGGTGAGAGAAGAGATCATATATCTTATCTTGCACGGATCGAGAACTCTACGGTTGATTTTTATTGTTGCCTTTGGAGCCATACATGCATCTGGCCTCTACAGGATATCCACATGAGACTGCAACAAAATCCGAGGTTCGTCGAATAAAAATTCACTCAAAGTGCTAGCTTCTCGCGGATTCCTTCAGATAGTTAATCTAAATTTATTCTTCAGATCTCTTGGACATTCCAAATGATGAAGAATAAGAGGAGGATTAGAAGAGAAATCTAACCTTTGAATTTTTCATAAATTAGAAATAAAATACATTAGAAAAGGATCCTAAGAAAAAACAAATCTTCTCTTTCAGAACATCAACAACTGATGTTCTGAAAACATCCTTATGCTAGGACAAAGAGAAGACCTTCTCCCCTAGGCTTTTCTCATATTTTTAAATCTTACACTCTGATTTTTCTCATAAAAAAAAATCATACAAAAATATAGAGAAGAAAGGTTCTCAAAAAAATCCTAAGAGAAGACCATCTTCTCTTTTCTTTCTCTCATCAGGATATGATCAGATCATGTCTAAAATTGATCTTCATACCCCAACATCTTGGAGCATAAATCCCTATGCCCTTATCCTCTCTCTCTCTCAAATTTTTATCATATAAAAATTATATAAAATAAATAAGAAGAAAGTACTTAAAAGAAAAATAAAGAGAAGACAATCTTCTCTTACCTTTGTCCCTTTAAGACGTCAATATTTGATGTCTTGATGAAGATCTTTTCTTCAAAAAACTTGGCACCCCAAACCTCCACGCCTTCTTCTCTTTTTCTTCTAATTTTTTCATAATTTTTTCAGATTTTACATGTCCTAAACCTGATAAGAGGCATCCTCCCTTTTATATATGGAAGACTAGGTCAAAACCTAGTCTTAAAAGGAGACCAAGAAGGAGTTTTAGGAGGCATCCAAGAGTTGGATGCCTCCCCTCTTATTTTTTGGGTGTGAAGATCAAAAACCATGTGCAAAACCAAAGAAATTAAGTACACAAAAGAAAAGAAAGTATGAAGAAAAAATTTTATAAGGAAAGGATATATTTTGGAGAATTTAGACTCTTTCAAAAGGAAACAAAATCAAACCACTTACCAAATTTAATCAAATCAAATTTTAATTAATCTCTTCAGATATTTAGTACATGAAAAAGTTCTTATTGGTATGGAGAATATTATATAAAAATCTAAAAATAAAATATGAGCATTGACTTTTATTGGTGCAAGGAAGGAGTGAGAGTCCTAATCCAACTGGAACTCTTCTTGTTTGACTAGGTCAAAACTATTTTGAATCTAATTCAAACTAAATTAAATGTAACCTAATTAAAGATGATCATAGTCTAACTAGGAGTCTAATTAAATTAGATTAAATTATATTTAATTTTGATTTAAATCCTAACTTAATTAGGAATTAGGTGCTCTCAAATCCTAGTCCAACTAGAAATTATTTTTTCTTACAATTGACTTATCTAATAAATTAATTAAATTTAATCTAATTAAGTTTAAACTAATTTTAATTAAATTTAATTCAATTAGACTTGATCTCAGTCCAATCATTCAATCAAATTGAGCTAATTAGCAATCCAATTGCTAATCGATCCTCCTATAATACTTGCATTAGGTCAAACATCAATTGCATTAAATGTTTGATCTTAGAACGATTCATCGATTAATTATCTGATTAGGTTACAACCTCTTATGTGTATAATTCTATAGATTCGAACCTAAGTCGGTAGCATAGGAACCAATTTCTGTACCAGTCGAAGTAACCATTTAGCAATGGTTCTCAATGTCTGAATAGATCAAATATTTGTAAAGCAACATTCTTAGAACCCTAGCCCATGGTTATCATATAATTCATCCCTATGACCAATAATGCTTAAGACGACTTCGAGTACGCTATTAACACTCATACAAGTCATCTCTATTGTGTCTCAAAATTTTGTAAATTCCATGACTCCTCACGAGGATTATCCAGATCTAGGTTTTGTTAAATTAAAACACAATGAGATATTCTCTTTCTGAAGCTAATCAGGAGTGGTCAATTTCATCTTGACTCACACACTGACTTCACAAGTACTTGACTGTACTCAAAAATTTTTTGAACCTATATTAGAAATACAGACAGTCCGACACTAAAGTATAGTGAGTTTCTTGTAAGTCATCGTGGTGATCTCAAGTCAGAGGGACACTTATATCCATTGACTTTAGCTAGCTACTCTTGATAGTAGAGTATTATATTGATCACATTCAGTACAGATGTACTCCTACATCTCACCTGAATATCATATTAGAGTCTCCATACCATTTGGTTATGAGGACAACCAACGTATATGGCATACAGCGACCTATATTCGATAAATTATCATCCTTATTAATAACTTATCATTTGATCATGAACAATTTAAGAACCATCCAATAAATCCTTCTTTATCGATTGATTATGATTCTAAGGACTTCATCATAATTTAGAAGTTCATTTAAGGAAGAAAGAACTTTGATGATAAACCAACCAAATAACTATTATCATTAGATAATTCATATACTAATTCCAATCATCTACTACTTAGATAATTGGCTTTAGGACACATTTTTTAATAGTGCACCCCTTCTCCTTTTATGCATGAAGAAAAGTCAAAGGATGGGGGTGCCAACTCTTGGCGCCCCCTCATCCTTATCCAGATGAGGAGATCAAAACAAGATCCTAATCAAATTAAGACAAGCTCATTCAGGGCATCTGGACAAGCCTAATCTAATTTGACTGAGTCTAAACAATCAGAAAATCCATTACAGGAGAAATTAGGTTCAATCATATGCTAGCATGATTTTCTTGAACCTAATTGGATCAAATCCAAATCAATTGGACTGAGTGAGTCCACTTGAAAAACATCCAAACCCAAACCCTTGTTTATGTGATCCTATGGATTCAACTCTATATGGTAATAGAACATGTCATAATCTACATCATCGATATCATCGAAACTCTTTTTGATGGACAAGAATTCTTTCTAATTCACCTAATTAGAATTATCGATCATCGAGATAATTTTAATTTGATTCCATAATCCACTGATGACACCTAACAGTATGTGGTAGTAATCTATCAAAACTGAATAAGAATCTCTTGGTGCAGCTATCGTATGATTTGATTCTTCTATCATAAGTCCCGTAGGATTTAGATTAAGGTTGACTCGTCAAACCCAATATCTGTCATATGATTGAATTATTCAATTCGAGTCCAATGTGAAATCCTAATAAAATTTTTTTTCTATTATTTCATAGTGTTATGACCATGGACTTTAGGACAATCTCATGATTACCATACGACTCCTCTTCTATCGAGGTTGTAGATCCTATCTTGGTGCGATCTAATTCCTACAATGAACATGCTATAGCCAACATATATCTTAGAGTTCCAAATGATTAGAAAACCAAGTTATGGTGTAGTCAAACTATAATACCCTCAAGGTGAACTGCCGATGCACCTTAGGTCAAAGAACTAGATATACAACTATAGCAACGAGCGAGTCATCGATGAGAAGGTAGACTTTCTTATGATTGCTCGAAGTTAGTCACGTTCAGTATTTTTGTTCTCAATAAGTATCTATACTCTCACTTCAGTATCTCTACATTATAGATTTAAGACTTATCTATCCTAAGAAAGCGATCGTACATCAATCTTCTGGATGAATCACCATCCTTGTGATGAACCTATGATCGAGAGCAGTTTATGAGTTAATTATGATAACACATGTCTTAAATTCTTAATTCTTAAAAATATGTATTATCATACCTGTTATTGAGGATAAACTCCACTCCTACCGAAGTTCAGTCTGATGCTCAGTCTAATGCAATCGGTAGTCATGAAAGAGCTTCAACGGATGAGTCTTAGCCGAATTTCTTCAGTCGATCGAACTCTTCAACAGCCGAGCCCCTTCCAAACTCTCTAATGGTCGAGTCTTAGCCGAACTCCTCAGTGGTCGAGCTCCGATCGAACTTTTCAACGATCGAGCTGTTAGATATATGTGCCCTAGAAGCCAGAATTGGTTGACACTTGTAATACACTTCTAGAGGTAAAATTATAATTTTGATTATAATCAATAAAATGGATTATTTTCTATCACATATGTGTATTTAGTATCTGTGATACATCCTTTAAGTTAATGGTAATGATAATCCATATTTTCAAGAGTTAAAAATTTAAGACATGAATAATCATTATTAACTCAATTCTCTCTTTTTTTTTCCTCTCTGTTTTTTTTTTTTTTTTTCTTTTTTTTTTTTTTTTTTCCTTTTTTTCCTTCGGTGGTATTTCTAATACTTTTTGTATGCATTAGATCTAGAGGTACTAATTAGATCTATGAATCCTTAGATTTGATCGGATCAGCAAAAATTTTTAAAATTCTGCTATAATAGATTTGATCTGATTCGATCAATCTAAACGATCCTTCAGTGGGGGCGGAGGGGAGGGAGAGTTTTTTTTTTTTTTTTTTGACAGATGGAGGGGGAGGGGGGCACAGGGGGGGGTGGTGATGGATAGGGACCTGCCCGAGGGGTTGGGAGGAGGGGATGGTGCAGGACAAGAAAACAAGGAAGAAAGCTTTTTTTAATGCTTAAAAATAAATAAATAAATAAATAAATAAAATAAAATAAAATATTTAAAAATATTTAATTAGATTTTTAAAATAATAATAAAATATTATTTTTTAAAAAAATAATTTTAAAAAATATGGGGGTGGGCATTGAGGAATGGAGGCCCTGTAGAGGAGCCATTGGCAGTCTCGGTGGGAGGGGTCTGGTGTTCTATACAAAGCTACGAGAGAAGAAAAAATTAAAAAATATTTTTAAAATAATAATAAATTTTTTTTTAAAAAAAATACATGAATAGATGCGGAAGAGCAGCGGGTGAGCGAAGGAGCCATGAGTGGTGCTGAAGGGGGGATGTGGGTGTTCAATACAGATCCATAGAAGGAGAAGAATGAAATAAAAAAAATAATAAATTATTTTAAAAAATAATTTTGAAAAAATGCTTAAGATCTAGAGAATTCATCCAGCTATCGAGTGTACTCCTCGATGAAGTTGAAGGCGCATATTTTTTAAATTATTTTAAATTAACATTTTATTATTATTTTTAATTTTTTCCTCTCTTTTAAAATTTATTTTTTAAAATTATTATTATTATTATTATTATTATTATTATTATTATTTTGGGGTTTCTTTCTTCTCTTCCATGCACTCCATGTCCCTCACATGCCAACGCGCACCCACCTGGCTCCTCACATGCTGGCGGTCCCTCCCCACCCTGCACGCCTATGGGTCCTTCGCTCGCATCATCCCTCCCTCTATTGATGGGTTCTCCACGCCCACTCCCTTCGGCACTACCTGTGGCTCGCCTGCCCGTCGCTCCTCCGTGCCGCCCCCCCTCTCCCCCACCACTACTTTACGTGTGCTCCGTGGATTTTTATTATTATTTTAATTTTTTTTTCTTTTTTTCATTTCATTTCTCCTTCCATAGATCTGCATCGAATACCCACATCCTCCTTCCTCCGACACCACTCGTGACTCCTTTGCTCGACCACTGCTCCTCTGCATCCATCCATATATTTTTTAAATTTTTTAAAAATATTTTATTATTATTTTAAAAATATATTTTTTATTTTTTCTTCTCTCACGGCTTTGCGCCAAACACCCAGACACCGCCCCCCCACATCGGCATCGCCCATGGCTCCTCCGCACGGTCGCCGCTCCTCAATGCCCACCCACACATTTTTTAAAATTATTTTTAAAAAAATAATATTTATTATTATTTTAAAAATCTAATTAAATATTTTTTAATATTTTATTATTTATTTTTAAGCATTAAAAAAACTTCCTCTCTTCTTCCTAGCCCCTGTCACCTTCGCCTTCGATTTTTTTTCTTGTCCCACCCCCGCACCTCCCTGCCCCTCTATTCGCCAAGAAAAAAAAAAAAAACTCTTCCTCCCCTCCAACCTTTGCATCCCTCCTCCTCGAGTACTCATCGCCCTCCCTCGTCGGATACTCACCCATCACCACTGCCCCTCTCCTTCTTCGTTTGCTAAACCACAAAAAAAAAAAAAAAAACCTCTCCCTCTCTCCTTCGCTCCCACTTCTGCTACCCATTCGTCACCACTGCACCCCCACCCCATCCCCCCCTCCTCCTTCCCTTCGTCTGCTACATCAAAAAAAAAAAAAAACCCTACCCCACCCCTCGCTTCCTCCCATGGGTACCTGCCTATCACCACTGTCCACATGCCCCCAGCCCTCCATCTTCCTTCCCCACCCATGGATCCTCAGCTCGCATCCCCCAAATCCCGCAGCGTTCGTGGCTCATCCTCCCTCCGCCCTCCATTCGGAGCAAACTAATAAAAAAAAAAAAGATAAAATTGTCGACTATGCTGACAAGGTAGTGAACTCATCATTTGATGTGGCGAGTTCACTAAATTCACCACCTCAAATAGCGAGTTTACTGAAATTGCCACTTGGAGGGGCAAGTTTAGTGAATATGCTATTTCATGCAGTGATTTTGATCTGATCAGATGCTTATGTAACAATGATTTCATGTATCGATGGTAAATTTGAAAATAAATTTTAAACTATCATATTTTTAAAATTAATTAATAATTTTTTTTAAAAAATGTCCCAGGATTTTGGTATGGAACAGATTTTTCTGGTGAAAGAAAAAAAAAGGTAACAATAGGAAGGCAACATGAAACCGACCTGGTGCTGTTGAGGGATCTAAAGTGGGAGTTTCTACGCGGGGATCTCTGCGGAGAAGTAATAGTACGGTTTTTTATATAATCCAACCACATTTGGTATGAATTTCCTACTAGAGATATTTTTTGCGCATGCGGAGCGCGGTGCACGATTTTTTTTTTTTTTTTCCAGCCATCACCGCGGTCGCACACCGCGTGCAATGCACAAAGAATTTTCCTTTCCTATGGACTGAGAAGTCATTTGAGCATTGGTAGGCCTAAATCCCTTGGAAGAGAAAAATAGATCTCCACAATTTTTTTCTTCCTACAAACCAACAGATATATAAATTTGTAGTGGGATTTACATCTTAGCTGGAAGAGAATAACAGAAGAGAAGAAAAAACAAAAGAAAATATGAACTTCCTCTTAGTTGGGAGTTTTCTCATTAAAGAAAAGAAAAAAAATAGAGAGAATATAAATCTCCTCAAACATATAATTTTTTCTCTTCTATATAGAATGGATTTGAAGAGAAAAGAATTAGAGCTATCAATTTAGGTTGGAACCATCAAGTTGGCCTTCCCATCGTGTAAATAAGATGGATTCAGTTTATATTTTAGCAACCCATTTAAAAATAAATTAATTAACCCATCTCATTTGAATTGCGGATCCAAAATAGATCGAAATGGGTCAGACCCGCCTCTTCTTCTTCTTCTTCCTTCTTTTTCACCCCCCCTCCTCTCTCCTTGCCCCAACCACAATGCCCTGCGCCCCCACCCCCCTACTCCCCAACCTTCCGCCTTCTCCCTGTCTTGCCCCTCTTGCCACCCCACCCTCCTGACCATCTCTCCCTCTTAGTCCCCCGCTCTCCCCTCTCTCCTCTTGCTTGCCCCTCCATCCCGCGCCCCTCTCGATCTCTCCACTCGGTCCTTCCTCTCTATCAGTATTTATAGTTTTTTTTTAAAATTTTAATAGGTCGGCCCATTTAACCCACAGCCCATGGCTGATCGGATCGGATTGGAGTTTTTTCAACTTGCCAGTTAAATGGACTAGCCCATCCCGCTTTATTTAGAGATGAGTCGGGCGGGTCGGAACGGGCCAGTCCATCTTGATAGCTCTAAAAAAAATTGAGACTTTAGTGAATATTTTATAATTCCTATCTTATCCCTAAAAATTATTTTTTTCTATCCAATTAAGACTCCTGTGGATAGAAATGAGATTCCTACGGATGAAAAAATACGAAGGTACCCTCTCATGTGCCCTCCCACGCGATTGAGACTATTAAAAGGAAAAGCAACAACAATACAAAGAAAATTAGAAAAAAATTAAAAAATAAAATTTTTTCCACTTGCATTATTTTTTTTTTAATTTTTAATTTTTTGAAAGGTATGTGAGGAATGAGAGTTCCTCATTTATAGAAAAAGTTAACATCACTATAATATATATATTTTCATAATATACTATATGTATTATATTTAAGAATATAATAGTAAAAAAAAATTATAATATATTTTTTTCCTTCTCATAATATATTATATGTGTTATATTTAAGAATATAATAGTAAAAAAGATTATAATATTTTTTTTTCTTCAACCAAGCAGGTCTCACTCCCAATCAAATATACACTTTCTTTTTTTTCTTTCTTTTCTCTCCTTCTTTTTATTTTCTCTTTCTTTTCTTTTTTTATTAATATTTTTTTCTTTTCTTTTTTTCCCCAAACCCCCAACCAAGGCCTTAAGCTGCTACTAGATAAGCCTTTAAAAAATGCAGCTTGGATTGGCCAACAGGCCTATTTTTTCTAGAATATTTCTCTAGGAATATCTGTGTCGGTCATTAGAAAGACCATTAATAGTATATCTTTTTACATAATCTTAAATCTCAAAATTTTTTTAAGCCTCTCCAGCTTCTTATCATGCTATCGATTAGGGATGCAAACCAGTTAAATTGCTCATGAGTTACTCCACAACTCAATTCGGTTATTATCAAACTTGAGTTGAGTTTGAGGGGATCGATTAGTTTTTTGAATCGACTTTGAGTACTCGAATAATTTTTTTGAGTTAAATTTAAGTAGCAAGATATTTGACTAAAAAATTTATAAGTGTATATACACACATATTAGTAGACTAAGATTTAAATTTAATATCGAGCATGACTTAATTGATGTTTAAGCTAAGTTGATTTTAAATTTTACTTCTATTTTTTATTAAGTCAAGTCTGAGTTTAAAATATTAGGATCCGATCGATTTTGAATAAAATTTTTAGTTTGAATATTTTAAATTAAATCAAACTTAAGATTTTAGTAATTTAATTTGGCTCGACTCTATGGCATTTCTATCATTAATGCTGTTAGATTTAATCATCATGGGCTAACATAAATATCGTATTAAAAAAAAAAAAATTAAACGGGACGGGCTGGAGAAACTTGCAGAGCAACCTGGGACCATACATGGTCCCACAAGCAGTCCAAATAACTAGGTTTGGTTCAGGACTCCAGACCAAAACCACTAGCTCCCCGACTGGGTCATATCGCGTTATCCCGCGATGGCCTTACATCATTAAGATTCGATCGATTTTGAGTAAAATTTTTAGTTTGAATATTTTAAATTAAATCAAGCTTAAGGTTCTAGTTATTTAATTTGGCTCGACTCTATGGCATTTCTATCATTAATGCTGTTAGATTTAATCATCATGGGCTAACATAAATATCGTATTAAAAAAAAAAAAAATAAACGGGACGGGCTGGAGAAACTTGCAGAGCAACCTGGGACCATACAAGGTCCCACAAGCAGTCCAAATAACTAGGTTTGGTTCAGGACTCCAGACCAAAACCACTAGCTCCCCGACTGGGCCATATCGCGTTATCCCGCGATGGCCTTACAGCGTCAGATTCGACGCCAGACCAATCTGGGCCGTTCGTCTTCCTCTATATACAAAGCTAGTGGAGCTCTAGGGTTTCCATTACGAACGGCTCCATTTCTCCATCCTTCGCCGCTCGTCCTCCACCATTCTCTTGCGTTTGTGGTAATAATATTTTTCTAGCATACATCTTTCAACTTTGGATCCGGCGATGTTGAGTCGATCATGTATCGTCCTGTATTGGGTTGGATTCTTTAAAATCTCTGTTGTTTTATGTAAATGTTTGATGCAGATTATTAGCTCAAAGTCGTTTTTTGAGAAGCCAAATAGCTATTTTCGTTGATTTCCTAATGAACTCGATCAAGAAAGATTTGTAGAGATCAGTTAGATTAAAGATCTCCGATATCGTGAACTGTGTTGTAATTTGTTCGCATAGTATGATCAAGGGAGTGTTTATCCTCCAAACTGTTACTTTTCTAATCAGTTTCTGTATGATCTTTATCGATTCTTTCTCTTGAAAAATTTCATTAAGCTTGATTTTTATGGAGGTGCTGCTAAAACTTGCTTTAAATCAAAATATGTTTGTCAATTTAAATTTACAGAAAGCAAGCAGATTTCTGTTTTTTTTTTTTGATATAGAAGAGTCTTTGATTTCTGAGATTGTTATAAGGACTTCGCTATAAATTTTGATGAAGTTGCTTGCTTTTATTGAAGATTTGGATTTCCAGTTCTTGTGCAGTGTCCATGATTTTGTGAGTGTTGATGCCCCTGCTTTAAAGCATTTGGATGAGTCCATATCTGGAAGTGGCCAAAAATTGTCCTCCCAAAAAGAACGTGGAGATAAATCAAGGCCGGAGTCTCAGAAACGGCTCTTTTTTTCTGCCAAAACCCACAACTGGGTATTTGGGAAGATAAACCAGAGAGCCCGAGAATTGGCATTTGTTGATGCCATAGGCCTTTGGTGGTGGAGGCTATTTTTGTACCATCTTTACCAGATCTGGTTTTTTACTTGTGCTTTTAAAGTTGAGGGTGTTTCTGTAATCATTTACAAATTCAAGGCACCATTCTCTTCCTTATTCGTTCGGATGATTTAAAGTTGCTCCCCTTCCTCTTGAGTTTAATTGTATTTTATCTTGTTTGATAGAGAATTTAGCCATGTTTTCACTTTTTAGGAAGGAATATGCTCTGGTTTAAATTTGTACTTTTGTATAGTTCTAATTGAACTGTATTCAAGCGGTTGATTGTGGATACAAATTTAGTAACTGCAGAGGGAGACACAATTTTTAGATTTCTCCTAACTAATATCATCATTCTACTAACTTCCTATTAAGGAGAATGGGTGGATCTTCACAAAGTAGGTTTCAGTTTTCATCATTCTTTTCTTACACTGATCAATAAGTAGTAGTAGTGTGTATGTACTTGCTGTGAAGCCGTTACATTTTTCTTAAAGGTTTCATGTTGTTTTCTATATTTATTATATTTTTTAGTTTCCTGGCGAACTGTTGCCTTTCTGGGATACGCTTGCTTTCAAATTTTCTTAATCTTCTTTGATAAATTTTTTTTTTTTTGATGGTCTGGAAATACTTGATACAGTTCAAATCTTGCATTTTGTTTATAGTAGCCATCAAAAAGTGTATTTTTCTATGTGTGAGGTTATTGAATCATTGTAGTCACAGAGGGAAAGAAGGAGAAAGAAAGACACTATGTCGCACCGTAAGTTCGAGCATCCTCGACATGGTTCTCTTGGCTTCCTTCCTAGAAAAAGAGCCTCCAGACATAGAGGAAAAGGTTTCTGCTTCTTCTGTCAAAAAAATTTTGTTTGTTTCCCATGGACTATGCTATTATTAAACATTTACATGTTTATAGAAATGATTTTGTAGTCACAGGTCTCTGTTACGTTTTATGGCTTTAATTGCTCCTTGCTCTCTTTTTATTTGTTACTTGGAGTAGATCTGCTTGCTTAGTCTACAATCATGCAATTTTTGTTGTATGTAATTACTCATATTGACCATTGAGTCCATGCTACATTACCGTGTGACATGGTATGGACTTAATTTCTCATTGTTTATTACATCTAAATTTAGAAAAGAATCGATGAAATTAAAGCTTCTAAGAATACTTCTTTTTTTGAAAGCCTACAGGATTATATGTGAATGGGTGAATCTGCTAGTCAGTATTTTGGTTTCTGACAGCTAATATTATAGGTGCCATCTGGAATTATGTTTATGTTTTAATTGTTGTGTTTCTTTTCTGTTAATTAGATAACATCCTATCCATGATGTTGTTTTCTTCCTTATACTGCATCAGTATCATTTGAACTTGAGACTGCATGCAAACATTTTTCACATATTTGTACGTTTGCATGGTTATGCTTAAATGTGTCTGCCTTTGTGTGCGATTGTGCATGTGGGTGAGCGAGTCTGTGCTGTAATGCACAAGCGTGGAGTACAGCAACTGCATTAAATACATCATAGAAGCTATTTTTCTGACAGTTCTCAAATTTCTTGAAGAATTTGATGATTTCTAATATTTGAAAAGATGCAACTCGTACTTTGAACATAATGTTATCATCCTCTCTCCTCTCTCTACCCTCTCTTGTGGTTTGTGCACATATGGTTGTCATTGGCTGACCTGCATGTGTGGATGTGGTGAGGGAGTGGGGAGGTGTTGTCATTGGCTGGTTTGCTTGTGCATGTACATGAGGATGAGTTTGTCTGTGTGCACATGCTGATGTTTTTCGTTTGTGGAGGTACAGGTGGGTTTGGTTTAGGTGCATGTGTTCTTGTTTTTGTGTGTTTGTGTATGAATGCATGCTTATGAGAAAAGTTAATTGTTTTCTTCTAATATGAGAGAGCTATCCTTGCTTTTGTATGCTTTTGCTCTCGGTAGCAAGAATAGAGCTGTGTGATTCCTACTTTGGTCTCCGATGCTGCTTTCAAATGTGCTTCCTACATTGCACTTATGTCACAGCATGTGGTGTGTTACTCTGTTATTGGTAATTTGATACCATATATTTGTTTCTAAACAAAATTTATGTTGTTGATAATAAATACATGATAAATCCATAAGGCTTGTATGGTTGGTTTTCATCGTTTAATCCAATTTTGAAGTGGTTGGAATGATAAAACATTTAATGAATGCTCAGGTCCACATTAGAATTCCAGATATTTTCAATTGAAGTTCTTCAGTGTTGCAAAGTTGTGAATGAGCCAGATCTTTCAGAAACTCTTTTCGGGCTTTTTTTACAAGTTTTGGGAAGTAAAATTTTATAATAAGCTGTTTTTAGTAATTAATATGAATATCAAGTTGCCAAACTGGATTTGAGGTACATGATAAAATCCAAATGGGATCTACGAGATGTTAAATGAACCATCTGCTGTGGGAGTGATTCTCTCAATTAATATGCACAACAGCCAAGATGAGTGATAGGATCAGAAAGAGCAATTAAGTGAGATGGAGAAAAGGGGAAAACAGATAAGAGAAAAGGGTTGGTTACTGTTCATGCATGAACAGTGATGCTTCATTCCAGGACATTATTTAAAATAATATATTACATGGAAGTCAAATGACTCTAATTTGATTACCAGACATGTTTGGATGTCCTAGTTTTGGAAAAAAAATTCAAGAAAGAGTATATTTTTCATAGGAAGTCCGAGATATGGGATCAAGAGGGATAATGATAAAAGTTGGAATCTCTTCTGCCATTAGGAATCCTAAATAGCAGCAAGAAAACTTACTTCTTTAGTCCATCCATGTATGTCCATTGAAGTTTTGCTCATGTTCATAAGGAAAATGGGGTGGCCATGCTATGAAGCCCACAAGCAGCTGTCTTCCTAATGAATATTGGCCACTTGTTACGTTAGGTCATGAGGGGCCTTAATTTGTTTTATTTTGTATTTATTTTTTTAAACAAGTATTTGCTTGTGGTACCATCTAAGAATGTGTTTGGTATTTCTTACAAAGAGTGCTTTTCAACTTTTAAAGCAAAAAAGTGCTTTCTGAAAAAAATTGGTAGTATTCCACAAAAAGTGTTTTTATTCCTTGTCTCCTTTATCTCCTCTTATCCATTCCTCTTCTCCTTCTTCTGCCCTCCTCATCCTCTCCTCTTCCTCTATCTGCCCCGTCTTATCCCTCATCCAACCTTCTATTTCCTCCCCTTTTCTGTCACCTTTCTTCTTCTGTTCTCCATCCAACTCCTGTCCTCCACATGCTACATTCACCCTTTTTTCTTTCCAGCATGTTTACCTTCCCTCTTCCAAGTCTGTTGGTATATTTAATTTACCAACCCTTCTTCAAAATCCTTCTATGAAGCAACAAACAAATAAAGCAATCTTTAGCACATTGCCTTGAAAAGATGTTTTAATATTGACAAGAAGCTGTTCTAATAAATAAAAAGCTGATCCTACAAAATTAGTTTTTGTAAATCAGCAAGCAAATGCCTTTTCGGTGGTTTGGTTCACAAAAATTGCTTAAACAGTTATGATGCACAGCCCAAACGACCTTTTGGATGGGCATCTCGGTATAATAACTTGAATTTAATGAATCAATTCTTAGAGACTTGTTGTATCCTTTGACAAATGAAGTAGCAATAGTCGATTGCTAGTGCGTCTATGTTAGCAATATATATGTGCCTGGGTCTTATTTTAATAGACTATATTTTATGAACAGTTATTTCTGATGATTGAAAAAAATGCTATCCATTATTTTTCTAGCATTAAGAAACTTGCATAATTTTCTCCTTCCCCGAAATGCTGAAGGTCAGCTTTATGTTCATTTGTCACAGTAATTAACTGACAATGATTTATACGTTATCACTGATGTCAACATTTGTTACTGCTATATTTTTGTTCTGACATTTTGTGAGATCACAACGTGATTTTTTTAACTTTATGCCAGAAGGTATTTAAATGTTCATTTCCATATTAACATGTTGCATTGTAACTCATTTCATAGTTTAACTTGAATACTCCAACTGTGTGTCGAAGTAGATAAACTTCATTAAAAAGGTTAAGATTTAAAACTCTGTTCACTTCTGGGCTTAATTTAATCACTTCAAAGCTTAAAACTCAAACACTGTATCTAAGTATATAAAAGATTTAATCTTGGCTGAACAAAGAACAAAGGTAATTATTGTACATTTTTTACCTGTCTGTTTATCTTTTGCATCACCAATCATGGTTTGTTTGACCAGTCATATGATTGGTGGATACCTCTCCATGGTATATTACAATGCACATAGTATTCTCCATCGATTATAAGTTAGTCATTTCTTTTCCAAAAATTTGGCCAAATCATTCTGCAATAAAGAGTTGCTTAGCCAGGTCTGCTTCTATTATCATGCACCCGTGTAAGCAAACTGGTTCACTGTTAAACTTATGAAAATGACTTAAACTTGGCTAAACAAAGAACAAAGCTAATTGTTTTCACTTTTTTCCTTGTCAGTTTATCTTTTGCCTCACCAAGCATGGTTTGTTTGACTGATCATATAATTGGTGGCTACCTTTCCAGAGTGGTTAGCCATTGCTTTTCCAGAAATTTGGCAAAAACATTCTGTAATAAAGAGTTGCTTAGCTAGGTCTGCTTCTATTGTCATGCATCAACATAAGCAAACTGATTCAACTTTCGCAAGTCCTCAAGTCCTCCTTTTGATAATCTAAGTTCCGAAGTTCGAATTTTCATGTTTTCTGTATTCATCAATCTAGTTTGTAATATATAGAGATTATAGTTTTAGTAAGTATTAATGTATATGATACTGAACTATGACCTTTCCCCTAAGAATAATCTTAGGGCTTTTGAAAAATCTTTGTTATCAGAACAATTAAAACTCTTGGGTTCTATCATGCATCTGAATGACTGGGACTGATTCAATGAGCAAAGCCATCAAGCAGTTCTGCTGTAACTCTTAATGCTGGCATTTAGATTTAGCTGTGTTATGTATTCTGCAATTCAGTATCCAGTGTTAAACATTGTATGATTTTTTAAATTATCAATGAAATTAATACTGGACCATGCTTCCCTTCAGCAAGAATAATCTAGTGGCTGCTAAATATTTGCTCTATTTACAAGTTTGCTGCTCTTGGCTTTTTGTTAATTTTTCTTCCATCTGGTCTGATGCAGTGAAATCGTTCCCAAAGGATGATCCAAGCAAGCCTCCTAGACTGACTGCCTTTCTAGGATACAAGGCTGGGATGACACATGTTGTCAGGGATGTCGACAAACCAGGATCAAGTAAGTGAATTCATATTTTTCTTAGATAACAACATTTTATAGGTTTAACTGAAATATTTATCTAGCTTCTATCAATGACTTTTTTTTATGATGTGATCATTTTCACCCATGGTTTGTCTGAACTAATGTACAGCAAATACGTGATGCATGCACACACTTTGTGCTTGTGCATCCAGATGACTTTTTTAAGCCAAGATTTTTTTTTTTTTTTTTAAGTTTTTCACCCCGATTAAACTGGGTTGTTGCAATTGTGAGCCTTGCATCCCTAAATCTGAAGTCTTTGGATGTTATATTTCTTTGGATTTGATTGGACATCTAGCTGCTTTCTGGTAGTGATAATGTTTGGCATATTTAAATTCTTTCATAAGATTCCTGATCTTGAAGGTTTTATTCGTGTACATATATTATATTCTCAAAAACACCAAAAGTTTCAAACTCTATAAAATTGATAAAATTATTAAAATGCAATATTTAATGTTTTGAAAATTAGTGTATTGTCTGCTGATTTACTTTTTCATTCTCTGCATGTAGAGCTCCATAAGAAGGAGGCATGTGAAGCAGTAACAGTTATTGAAGCACCACCAATGATTGTTGTCGGTGTTGTTGGTTATGTGAAGACCCCCCGTGGTCTTCGCTCCTTGAACACTGTTTGGGCTCAGCATCTTAGCGAGGAAGTAAAGAGGAGATTTTACAAAAACTGGTACAAGTCCAAGAAGAAAGCATTTACTAAGTATTCGAAGAAGTACGAAACTGAAGATGGGAAAAAAGAAATCCAGGCACAGCTAGAGAAGATGAAGAAGTATGCATCTGTTATTCGTGTTTTGGTTCACACTCAGGTAATCTTGCATTTATTTTCCTTGGTCCTGATGCTTTCTTGCATTGACTGTTTTTCATGTTTGACCATCAAAAGCAATGCCAATGGGTATCACTTGTTTTGTTTGGTGGCACAGCTGAACTTGCAAATTATATGTATGTGTTTTGGTGATATTGAAGTTAAATCCAGATTGAAGGATGACATCAATTCTAAATTCATGTAGCACCTTGCAAAATTTTAGATACCAAGTGCTAGATTCATGACGCCCTTTCTTTCTTTTTTTTTTAAAATTTCCAATCGGTGGTAAAGATGTTTATATTGACTATAAGAATTAACCTAGATATCTGGTACAGAGATGTACAAATATCCGTGATGTTGGAATTCATTGCCAGGAAGTCCCTTGTTAGCATTCATGTTTACGAACCTTTATGGGTGAAACCATTGGCTGCTTTTGGCTGGAAGTTGTCACCATCTATAGATCTAATCCAGCCAAAAAAAAAAAAAAGAAAAAAAAAGAAAAAACAAGCTGCTTAAGCGTGATAAGGCTGTTAACAATGGAAAATCATGGTTTGGAGAGCCATGGCCTTGACTTTTGTGATGGTTCTCTTAGTCTCTAATTGGTGTGGGTAACCTTTAGGTGAAAATCGGGTATGCCGAAGATGGAGCACTATTTCCATCTCCTTTGTTTTTTTCTTTTTTCCTCAAGTTGCCTGAACCGGAATTCTTCTGCCAAAGATACAAAGTTCCTTGGAACTTCTTTCATGGTTTGTATTCAGGTCCCATGTCTCACATCAGCTCATCCATGTTTCTGTCTGTAGATTAGAAGGATGAAGGGGTTGAAACAGAAGAAAGCACACCTGATGGAGATCCAGGTGAATGGTGGAGACGTAGCCCAGAAAGTTGATTATGCTTATGGCTTTTTCGAGAAGCAAATACCTGTAGATGCTGTTTTCCAGAAGGATGAGATGATAGACATCATAGGAGTTACCAAGGGGAAGGGTTATGAAGGTGTGGTGACACGTTGGGGTGTCACTCGTCTCCCCCGCAAAACCCACCGCGGGCTGCGCAAGGTGGCTTGCATCGGTGCTTGGCATCCAGCTAGGGTTTCATTCACGGTGGCCAGGGCAGGGCAGAATGGTTACCATCACCGCACAGAGTTGAACAAGAAAATTTATAAGCTTGGAAAGGCTGGAGAGGAGTCTCATAAGGCTATCACTGAATTTGACAGGTCAGTCAACCTGTGTGTGTTACTTTTGTTTATTAATTTGCTCATAGGGCGGTTTAGGTACTATGCATGTCTACTATGACGGACCAAAATGTTCTGAGATAGTTGGCCACTTCAACAAATTTCAATCAGATCTTTAAATTGAAAAAAGGGGATATGTTTTCATTCAACCCTTGCAAGCCACGGTCTATGCTTAGCAGTTTATACTTAGTTTTTTAAAACATTTGCTGCATCTATGATATGTGGACCTATAGCTGTAATGCACTTGGCCAAGAATGTATACTGAATTGCCGACATTAACCTGTGCGTGCAGGACTGAGAAGGATATAACTCCAATGGGAGGCTTCCCACATTATGGGGTGGTTAAGGATGATTACATATTAATTAAGGGCTGCTGTGTGGGACCAAAAAAGCGGGTTGTCACTCTGAGACAGTCATTGCTGAAGCAAACCTCACGTGTGGCTATGGAGGAGATCAAGCTCAAGTTCATTGATACCTCTTCCAAATTTGGGCATGGCCGCTTCCAAACCACGGAGGAGAAGGGCAAATTTTATGGAAGGCTCAAGGCTTGATTAGGACTGTTATAGGTTAAAAAGATGAGATGCTGCTTTATATTCCTATTTGATTCAGAAGTTGTGTTTGAATTCTTGGCCCCCTGGACCTCAAAAAATTTTTGTATTGTTTTTGGACCCTTGGCTAAAATGTTTCTCTGAGGCATAAAATGAATTTAATTTTGGTGTTTCAACTTGTGTTCAAGTTTCCAACTGTAGGTTCTGTAAGATGTGTGCCAGTGGTGCATTATTGTGCGAAGAATGTTGCTGTCCTTCGCCTGATCTGTGATGCCATGCTATGTGCTACTTGCAAGTACCATGCACCCACATATGCCACGGAGTAAATTCTTAGAGTGGTACTGGCAGTTGAATGTGAGTTTTATGTTCTAACCAAATGCGTATGGTGGTAATCTTTTGGCCCGATAATCTATTGAAGTATTCTAGCTTGTGATGACTAGTAAATTCCAAATGAGATGATGATGGCTTTAAAAATAGCGCCTGAGATGTTTGAAATATGAAATATGACGAGTTTCCGTTCTTTATATGGCGAATGTATGCTAAAAAATAGTTACTCATCTAAGTAAATGGAGGGGGAAAGGTTCCAATGTTCAAACACTAAGGGGGCATTAGTTATGTATTTATTAAAAAGGGTGGTCATCCAATCCGGGATTTTTAATTGCTTTGCCACTTTAAAGTGCATAGAGATATCAAGCTTGTTTCCGGCCACCGCATGGCATCCTCCTGCGAACCCAAATTATCTCAATAAAGAGGTAAAAATTTGCATGAACCTGCTCCTCGTGTTCTTTTGTAGCTACTCTCTGCTCCCTGGAGAATCCAGAAGCAGGAAGCAGAGGCTCGGGGGAAGGTTGGGGTGGAAATAGATCCAGAAGGAGCTATATAGGAGGCAGCAAAACGTGTGGTGGAGACTTTGAATTGGGAAGGAACCTTGTAAACTTTCGGAGGGAACAGAGAGCACGAACAATCTCCTGAAATCCGGCAGAGCACTATGAAAGAGTCTCCTTCCAGCCGGAGATCAAACCAGCCAGCAGTTGGAACAGAAACCTTAATACAGACTGGTTGTGGGAGCAGTGTTTTAGAGAACCAATGGATTTTTTTTTTAAAAAAAAGGGGAGAGAGAACCAATGGTAAAAGTATAATTTTATCAGGTAGCATATAAGATAAAACTCAGCCAAGTGCAGTCGGGTGCATTGCACGTATCATGTACTATTGAAATCATATATGAAAATGGAAAGACAGCTAAACAAACTTTGACACGGTGGTGCATGCAAAGCAAAAGCTGCAGCGTACATCCTAAAAAATGTATGTACACCGCAATCAGGCATCCCTCCTTTGTGCTCTCAATGCCAACAAAAAATCTTCAATGTTAACACTAACTATAATTTATATAATGACAATCCTAACCGATGATAATAAGGAAGGAGGATGTGCCTCCTGCCCATATACAAACTTTTTCTTGATTGGAAGGGGGCTGTGGTGATAATAAGAAAGAAGGCTACCATTAGCCCTATATTAATTATAAGTCAAGAAAGATTCTGATTTATATTTAAAAAAAATTATTTTTTTTATGAGACATCTTTTAGATTAGAATCTAAAGAACCAAAATCGTGAGGCCCGTAGGTCAACATGAATAATATCTCGTGTGCCGAGCTATGAGCTCTTGACCACAACACTTATCAAATAAATAGTTATTGTCTGAAAGGATTAAACACGAAAAAACTTTGAACTTGTTGGTGCAGAATCTGGTCGTCGCCGGATTCAGTTGGAGTGGAGGTGAACAAGGTCGCCGTCGAAACCTACAAAATAAAATTTCGTCCGGAGCCGATGGGGGTGGCTTCGGTAGGACCCTCCGACGATCAAGTCAGCTCTTCTGGCCAACAGATATGGAGTGCTCTGAAATGAGTTCGACAGAGTTTAGAGAAGGAGAGGAGAGCTTCGAGCTTAGAGTTAGCGTATATGGAGGATCCTTTTTATAGGCGGAGTTTGATGGTGACAGCTGTAGCCGCCTGATAGTGGGTCGCTCGAGGTCTGACGGGATCAATCACGGAGGAAGGCGCCATCTGCAGCGCTGCCTATCACAGATTGATGGTGACAACCATCGCCGCCTGGTAGTGGGTCGCTATCACCTACAGCAGACTGATGGTGACCGTTCGTCGAGATTTAATGGCCATAGCTCTGAGAAAGCGGGCGTTGGTTGGTGGACTTTGGCATATATTGATTCCAAAGGAGTTCGAACTTCTGAAGGAGAAGCTCGGAAGGAGTTCGGCTTTCGTAGGTGTCTGACTGGAGGAGTGCGGCTAAGGCTCGATCGTTGGGGAGTTCGGAAGGAGCTCGGCCGCTGAGGAGTCCGACCGGCCGAAGGGGATGTCTGAGAGGAGTTCGGCTCCTGAAGAAGTCTGGCAGAAGGGGAAGCTTGGAGGGAGTTCAGCTCCGCAGGCGTCTGGCTGAAAGAGCACGGAGGGAGTTCGGCTCTCGCGGGAGTCCAACTGAAGCTCGGCTGCTGAGAAGTTCGGTCGGATGAAGGAGTTTGGCTAAGGCCCAACCGCTGGGAGTACGAAGGAGCTCGGTCGCTGAGAAATTCGGTCGACTGAAGGAGTTCGGCTAAGACCCGTCCGTTGAAGCTCTTCCGTGGCTACTGGTTGCATTAGGCTGAGCATCGAACTGGACTTCGGCAGGAGTGGGATTTATCTCCCCACTCCCGAGTTCGAAACTCGAAGGAAGGGAGTGTAAAAAAGATGACTACCGAAGTCCTCTTTTGGGCTCCGTACTGGTTCAGGTCGAAGCTGGGGGGGAGATCTCATCTCCAGCTAAAGTTGATATTGAAGTTGAAGCCCGGAGGAGATCTCATCTCCAGCCGAGGTTGAAGTAGATCTCATCTCCTACGGTTGAGATCGGAGGTTGAGCTCCTCAGGGGCGATATTGTCTCTAGCAGTCGAGGCTGACTTGGAGGAGATCTCCTCTCCTGCAGCCATGGTTAATACGGACGCTTGGAAGAGATCTGATCTCTGGCCGAGGTTGACACGGTCGCTCGGGAGAGATCTTATTTCAGGGTGAGGTTGGCTCGGGCGCTCGGGAGAGATCTTATCTCTAGCCGAGGTTGTCATGGTTACTTGAGAGAGATCTTATCTCTAGCCGAGGTTGGCTCGATCGCTCGAGAGAGATCTTATCTTTGCTGAGGTTGGCTCAAGCACTCAGGAGAGTCTTATCTCTAGCCGAGGTTGTTGCAGACGCTCGGGGGAGATCTTATCTTCTGCAGCCGAGGTTGGCCTGGACCCTCAGGGGAGATCTTATCTCCTGCAGCCAAGGTTGGCCTGGATCCTCGAGCGAGATCTTATCTCCTGCAGCTGAGGTTACCTCGGGGGAGATCTTATCTCCTACGTCGAGGTTGCTGCGGGCGCTTGGGGGAGATCTTATCTCTAGTAGCTGAGGTTGCTTTTGGGGAGATCTTATCTCCTGCAGCCGAGGTTGCCTCGGGGGAGATCTTATCTCTTACGGCCGAGGTTGATGCGGACGCTCGGGGGAGATCTAACCTCCTACAGTCGAGGTTGTCTTGAGAGAGATCTTATCTCCTGCGACCGAGGTTGATGCGGGTGCTCGGACGAGATCTGATCTCCTGCAGTTGAGGTTGGCCCGGATGCTCAGAGGAGATCTTATCTTCTGCAGTCGAGGTTGCCTTGGGGGAGATCTTATCTCCTGCAGTCGAGGTCGGCCCAGACCCTCAGGAGAGATGTCGGCCCGGACCCTCAGGAAAGATCTTATCTCCTACGGCCGAGGTTAAAGGTCTTTGACCTGCTCGTGTTAGGATGAGGTTCTCCTCCTGTTCCTAATATAGCAACTATTGACTGCTTGTTCCCTGTCATCATATAGTTTTTGCACCCAGAAATAATATTATTGAAATGAAAAAATTTTATCGAAGGAAAGTTACGGGCAGCACATCCCCATTTCAGGATCTTGGGGGCATTGTTCCTCTGAGTTCCCTCGGGCAGTAAGTCCCGGACCGGACGACCTCCTCTATCTCAAGTTGGTCTTCTCAATTTGGAGTAAGTTTTTCTTGATTTTGATGCTGGAAGATGACAGCCCATCGAAGTAACAAGCCTCGGAGATAGCGTCTATGATGCCGGGAGGCTGCCGATCTTCTTGCTGTTCCTCCCTCAATAGTGATTCTAGCTTCTAGGGGGAGGACTTCTTCACGCCCTTCTGTCGGGGCTTTCTTGATGACAAGCTCAAGGAGTTCTGGCCTTGCTTGTGCTGGGGAGGTCGTAAGCATAGCTGAACTTCATTCCATCCTCTTGTGAAACCTGCGGAAGAACTTCATGCCCCTTTGTCGGCGTTTTCTTGATGACGAGCTTGAGGGGGAGTTTGATGGCCTCGCTTACATCGAACTTCATTCCATCCTCCTGTGAAACCTTTGTCGGGACTTTCATGCTCCCAAGCCCGAGGGGGAGTCCAGGAACGCGGCCGAGCTTCACTCGGCTTTCCTTCATCATCCTTAGCCTTGAAGGCCTCTTCAACTCGGGCATAATCTTCGGCCCGAGCCAGCAGATCGGCGAAGTTTCTAGAATACTTCTTCTCCAGAAAGAACAGCAAGTCATTCTTCTGAAGGCCACCCTTGAGCGCGGCCATTTTAACAGACTGGTCCAGGTCTCAGACCTCCAATGCCGTGGCGTTAAACTTGGTGACGTAAGCCCGGATGGATTTTCCTTACTTCTGCTTGACATTCATCAGGGAATTCAAACTTTGATGCGGACGTCGGATGCTGATGAAGTGGGCCACGAACTGATGGCTCATCTGGTCAAAAGAGAAGATCGCACCCAGCTTCAACGTCGAGTATCAGTTTTTAGCTACTCCCTTTAAGATAGATGGAAAGGCTCGGCATAGTATGGCATTTGAAGCACCATGGAGTAGCATCATGGTCCAGAAGGTCTCTAGATGATCAACTGGATCAGAAGTTCCATCGTAGCTTTCGAATTGAGGGAGCTCGAAGTTCGGCGAGATGGGCTCTTGCATAATTCGGAGGAAGAAAAGAGGATCGACGCGGACATCCGCATGATGAGCCAGGGCGACATGGCCGAGCTCCCCGGCTCATCAATCCACCAGTCCATCTTTCACAGTCTGTGATCGAGGGCATTGTCTTGGTTGCAGATCTTGGGGGGCTTTCGGCTACAAATGGGAAAGGTCTCCTCCAAAGGAGAACCATGATCCGAACATGGATTCTCTACTCTCTGTTTCTCTTTTCAAGGGGTGATGGGTATGCTGGCCCGAGTACTCTTTTTTGGGGTCGATTTTCGACATCCTGATGGTGGGTTTTCTAGTGGAGTCACCATCGGAGGCTACTGCATGGCCCGCATTGCCTCCGTGAGACCATGGACCTATCGGACAAGTAGGTTGAACTGCTTCACATCTACCGTGGGTACAGATGAAACTTGAGTTGTCGGAACTGAAGTAGGAGCAGATTGATCTGGATGGGATCGGGCTATGAAGGCCGTCAGTCATCGAATCGAAACTCTTCTTGGGGGCATTTTCTCTTGAAAAAGAACTCTGGAGAGGAAGGAGGGAGATCTCTGGAGAGAGATCATCGCTAAGCACTCCTTTAAGAACAAGGGAGCCTCAAGAACACCTCAAGAATAGAGGCGCCCTTCCTCTAGCGTCAAATCTGTTGGTGCAGAATCTGATCGTCGTCGGATCCAGCTGGAGTGAAGGTGGATAAGATCGCCATCGGGATCTACAAAATAAAATCTCATCCGGAGTCAGTGAGAGTGGCTTCGGTAGGACCCTTCAATGATCAAGTCAGCTCTTCTGACCAATAGATATGGAGTACTCTGGAATAAGTTCGACAGAGTTTAGAGAAGAAGAGGAGAGCTTCGAGCTTAGAGTTAGCATATCTGGAGGGTCCTTTTTATAGACGGAGTTTGATGGTGATAGCTACAGCCGTCTGATAGTGGGCCGCTTGAGGTCTGATGGGGTCAGTTATGGAGGAAGGCACTATCTGCAGTGCTGTCTGCCATAGATTGATGGTGACAGCCATCGCCGCCTGATAGTGGGTCGCTGTCATCTGCAGCAGACTGATAGTGATTGTTTGTCGAGATTTAATGATCGTAGCTCTGAGAAAGCGGGCGTTGGTTGGTGGACTTCGGCATATATCGATTTCAAAGAAGTTTGGACTCCTGAAGAGGAAGCTCGGAAGGAGTTTGGCTCCCGTAGGTGTCTGACTGGAGGAGTGCGGCTAAGGCTCAATCGCTAGGGGGTTCGGAAGGTTTTCGACAGCTGAGGAGTCCGATCGATCGAAGGGGATGTCTGGGAGGAGTCTGGCAGAAGAAAAATCTTGGAGGAAGTTCAGCTCCCATAGGCGTTTGGCCGGAAGAACGCGGAGAGAGTTCGGCTCTCACGAGAGTCCGACTGAAGCTCGACTACTGAGGAGTTCGATCGGATGAAGGAGTTCAGCTAAGGCCTGATCGCTGGAAGTACGAAAGAGCTCGACCGCTGAAGAGTTCGGCTGACTGAAGGAGTTCGGCTAAGATCCATCCGCTGAAGCTCTTCCGTAGCTACCGGTTGTATTAGGTTGAGTATCGAACTGAACTTCGACAGGAGCGGGGTTTATCCCCAATAGAACTATTTAAAAATTTTTAATTTCATCATGAATTTTAATTTAGTGCAATTAGATCGTCAAACTTTCAGAAAATTTTAATTCAGATCCTGGCCATATATTCCATCTGCTTGCCGTTAGGGAACAGTCACACATGACAAAGATACGTGGCAAAAGGGGCTGAGGTGAATAAGATGTTCCCCCCCTTTGTCTTTCTTTATTTTAGTTGGGTAATCTAATTATTTCTCCAATTCCGCCTACTCAATATTGGCGAACTTTGTGAGAGTGGTGATTTGCTGGTCGGCGAGAAGGCAATGACCAGTCCTCTATTTCCACGATGAAGGTAATTTTCTTATCTTACCTTTTGTTCTTTCTTGCAGGTAGGGTTTTACCTTCTTTAATCCATCCATTCTTTTCATTGGTGATTGTTGATCGACTCTAGTTGCAATTTACAAGGGCTGCACATTAGTAAGAGAAAGATAAATTAGAGAGTTAGAAGTATTGGAAGGTCTTCACATGACTCCCTACATGGACTCAACTGGAAGCTACAAATCTCATGTTCTCAATGCAAGTATTGTCTTGTAGCTAAAATGTAGACTTCATAAAATGATGATAACCTCAGATGAAGGTTTAAGGATTATCCAAATTATCAGATGAGTGTGATAAGTATTTTGAATTTATTTTTTCAATTTTTCAATTATTGAATTGTGCTAATATAAGTTGTTTAATTATAATATGGATATTAATTAATGGCAAAATGATTCGTATTATAGATATTTTGCTTGGATTGATCTGGAGATAAGAGGTTGAGCCAAAGTAGATTACTTAAGAAAATGGATAAAGCAAGGGACTTGAAAGCTGATGTGAGAATATTGTATGCTATTGATGAAAGATACAGGGAAAAAGGTCTAGTTTGAAAGAAGATATAGTAGAACTTAAAGGTGAGACAATCGGTTTATTATAAGAGGCATAGGATTTAAAGAAAGGCTAGTGACATCAAAGATGAGGCAACAAGAGTGAAGGCAGAATGCGCAGAGTTAAAGAGGAAGCTTGCGAAGCATGCTGCAAGGGAGAAGCTATATATGATTACAATCATATTTTTATTCATTCTGCTAGCAATGGTCGTCATATTTTAATTGACTTTCATATATGCTATTATGTAATATTTTTGCAAGTGGTGATCATATGGGAAACAAGCTCTAATGTATTAAGTTTTTGGAAATCACCTTTATAATGAATGTTATGCACCAATGTTATTGAATCTAATGGTTAATTATTGATTATTTGCATATCTTCTTTAGTAAATAGTGAGCTTTGAAATAGGTTAAATGCTTGGCACATGGTCTAATTGTATTAAATAAGTAATGCTGAAATGGCATATGCATGGAACTAGCAAATATGAAATGGCTCATACATGAAACTTAAGTAGGTTTGAATGGATAGAAGGTTTGAATGGCTCCTATTATTAATTAAGCAGTGGACTTTGCTATTAAGGCTATGTTCTTAATATGAAATACTAATGTTTGAAAAATATTTAATGCTATTGTTGTTAAAATGGCATTGCCAAGCTCAAATTGCATATGCTCCAGCCATTGTTAGTGCCCTTGATTTAAGTTGAAATGCCATTGCTAATGCCACTATTATTAAAGTTGAAATATGAAGTAGTAGACAATGCCACTATTAAGTATTATTTGAACAATTTGATCTTACATTGAACACAATTTGCAAAGCCATTGTTTGAATAACTAATACACTATTACATGTTATCTAAAATAGGAAACTCTAGCATGAATGCAACTTACAAAACTAAATAAGTTATATGTTATCTTAAATTAGTACACTAAAGATCATCTTTGTAATCATGTGAGCATTACTGAACTAGTTGACAAGTGGCAATGAAACATTCCTTTATTGTTCCACTGAGCAAGCTATGAAACTGAAATATTAGCACTTTTATAGTATAACTTTTTTTTTTTTGAATGCTTCTTTTGGTACCTGGACAAAACCTTTTGCTATACTTCTTTTATTACAAGATATTGAAAGAAATAAGTTCACCCTACTTTCTAGGAAACAAAAATGATTCTATATGTATACTCACATCCTACTAGCATATAATACTCTTATACCATGCTAAATCCTTTTTTTTGGACTATATATTGAATAAGGTACTAAAGAAGTTCATCTAGCTTATCCATGGACAAGTTTATGGATAGCTTGTTGAACTACTAACCAAACTAATGCCACGGAGCAAGCTAATGCCACTGCTAAGTATATGTATATGAATAGGATTGAACCTATATATAATAATTTTTTTGGCATGATAATGCCAGATCAATCATAGTGGAACCTATGCCTTTCAACCATTGTAAGATTAGTTTCAATTTTCTTGCCATTACAATGGTGACAAGTATATGATACCCTTATGAAACACTATAAAACAAGTCCCACTAAAATATTATAAAACTTAGACTATGCCACTGAGACATTACATAATGTAATCCACCTATAAATCAGCTTACAAATACTATACAACTCAATGCAATCCACATATAAATCAGCTTAGAAACATTACATAACTCAATATAATCCATCTGTAAATCAACTTACGAACATAACATAACTCAATGCAATCTACCTATAAATCAATTTATAAACATTATATAACTCAATGTAATCCACCTATTACTCAATGCAATACACCATTACATAACTTGGCCACAATAGAGACAACCATAGTGCTTGAAACATTGTCCCAAACAACAAATATTCAAATAAACATTATAAATACTTTGTACCTATAAAGCATCTCCAAGCAATACATCTTAATCATTAAAAGCTTAAAACATTGTGGCCAAAACATTATGCCAAAAAATAGAGCCTTTTGCCAAAGGATTAACTGCATAGTCAACTTTTCAAAGCAATATTGAAATTTACATTATCTGGATACTAAACTAATATTGAGTGAACATTAAACATTTAACAGAAAAAAATTATTTCATAACAGCCAAACATTAAAACTTAATACATTATTCCACTCATACAGACTAACCAAATCTAACATCTACATCAGGTACCTAGAAAATAACTATTGATCTAGGTAACCGAAAAATAATAATCCTCTTCTAGAGTGCTTCTACAATAGCATCTAATATTGCCAACAATACTACCCTGAGTTCTTAGCTGATCAGACAATAACTGAGTAGATCCTTCATTGTAGTTTCTTCTTCTAGCATCTACACGACTCTTAGTGAACCTATGGCAACCTGAGTTGCACTTCTTCTATTGATGTGTCTTACCTTGCTTAGTCCCTATAAATGCAATCCACCTATAAATCAGTGATGTGACATTACATAACTCAATATGATAGAAAACTTATCATAAAAAATCTCTTCCCAGTATTTGGTGAGACATATAGTCCATAACCCTTGGGTAGTATTTTCTTCCTTGGCCTCTTCCTCATTTTAGTGGAGCTTTCACAATACGGCTACTTAGGAGTTTCAACAGTAGCTAATTGCCCTCCTCTTCTCTTTATTGGTAGTTTTGCTTACCTTCTCATAGTGGCTCCACTAGATATAATCTGACATAAGAAATGTAAACATTATCATACAATAAAGAAAATAATAATTCATGTTAGAGAGATAATTTTTTTTCTTGTGAGAACCTGATTTTTACTAAGCCTGCCTCTAGGCCTCTTTGGTGGTGGATCAATTAAATTACTTCTATGGGGACATCCCTAGTTGTTATGGCCTCTTTGGAAGCATACTTGATAAGTCGTCTGTCTTTCATATCTTGAAAGCTTATGAGAGTGCTTGGAATCTTCATATGGGTCCTCCCTCCTATTCTTTTTACGCTTATCTAGCATTACTCTTAATGGTAGAGGTAGCACTGCCTTTGTACCAGTCCTAGGCCATAACTTTTTTCCATTAACAAGTTGAAGGACAAACTTATAACAACTTCTCCATGCATTCTTTGTATAACAACCTGCCACATGATCTTCCATATTATCATACTTATGCCATATAGTAGATATAGTATGACCGCATGGTATGCCTGTCAGGTTCCATTCATTACATGCATAGCTTCTATCAACCAAGCTTATTCCATAAGATTGCCCCTTGCACGTGACTTCATATTTTTTATTATCGTTATAAATTGCCTCATACCATCTACTCTCTGACTTGTTTCTCTCTATCTTTTTTTGAATTTGAGGGCAAATTTTTTCATGCCATTTCTTGATATTTTCTCTTTTCTTTGCCATTTGGATCATCAATGCCCTTTGTGTATCTTCTAGCATCTCAATCAATGGCTTCTCCCTCACTTGAAGTATGCAACCATTGAAGGTCTCTCATATATTATTGTCCATGACACTGCAATGTGGAAATGGACTGAAGAAGGCTTTGACAAACTTTCTTAGATTTACATTTGTAAAGTCTTTCCATGCTGGTTTAGATAACCCTTTGAGCTCATCATCTAAAAAGTCTCCTTTTGTTGTGCACTTTATGGCCTTAAAGAAGGTGGATTTTAGAACTCCACTATTGTGCTTCTTCTTCTACTTTTCGTATACATGCCTTGCACAATGTCTGTGCTCAGCACATGGCAGCAAATCACTAATTGATTGAATTAATCCCTATATATAACATGCAACAAAGAATGAGTAGAATGATCAAAAGGTAAGCATGATGTTCATGGATTAGATAATGATTGAAGTTTACCTTCTGTTGGTCACTAATAACAGTCCAACCTAGACCATCTCCAAGCCTTAGATCTTCTGCCAAGACATTGATAAACTAACTACAAGAATCCTTGCATTTTGCTTCTATTACAGCCCATACAATTGGAAACATTTGATTGTTCGCATATCTACCAATTATAGCTAGAAGCTCATCCTTACAAACCCATTTCAAGAAACAACCATCAAGCCCAAAGCACATAAAGTGAGGTTGCTGAGCATCACTCTGCTAATCTAATTTGATCTATTGAGGTGGTGAATGGGTTGCTTGGTGCTTTTGTTGAAGAAGTTAGTGATGATATAGAGGGTTGGCCTAGTGAAGGTGGCACCGATATGTGCTTATTGAAGTAGAGACCTCTATCTAGCTTAGTTGAAGAATAGTAGCTAGTGGTGATATAGATTCAGATAGCTCTACTAGCAATTATTGTAGAGTGGATGGTTGTTGTAAAGTAGATAGCTAGTTATTATGGTCCTCTACTAGAAGAACTTTAGCCTATGGTGGGATCCCAAAACCCCTTTCTTGGTTAGCTCCTTTGGCTTCGGGCATGACCTCTTCTATTCATCTTTGGATCTTGGTCTTATAGTTACCATGGTCATTGATGTCATTGACAATCCAACCTCCATCGTCTAGGCTTCATTTGTTGCTCTCGACTCCTCCCCCTCCCCACCCCACACCAATTAGGGCATATAGAGAACCCCTCATATTATTGCCCTCATTCCCCCTGGCTCGATGAACTAGTGGACGACCTTCGAGTTGGTTTACATGGTAGAGCCCAATCTTATGATTATTTTTGTAGAGGACTCTATAGCTGATAAAGATTAGGATATTGATGCTAGTGAAGGCATAGTCATCAGAATCCTAGCAGCCTAATTCATAGCCTGTACAAGAGTTTAGATAGCTCTACTACTGATTGCCAGGTAGCATCATAGCCTTCTTTAAGATGGTTGAGCTTTCCACAATAGTAGTAGAGGTTCAGCAGTTTCTCATGCTTAAACTCCTACCAAGCCATTTTGCCCTTAATCTTTGTTAGGATTAGTGGTGCTCCCAAGCCTTGGAAGGCCATGAGAGGAGTTAGAATGTTGGCTCCGAAAGGCTAGGACAGGAGTGAGTCCTAGGACTAGGACTAGTTTGATCCTAGAGTGGAGGTTCAGCCCTTCACGATCGTGAGGACCTAGTTTATGGGTCTTATGGGGGCTACTCAGAGTTTGGACCATGTTTGGATTCATGGGATTGAATGCATGATCAGATTATGCGTATACATAGGTTTAGATGAGTGCATTCAGACTAGATTAGTCTAGAAAGTTTTTTACGGGTTAGAGTTTTGATCCATGTATAGGTATATATATATATATACATGTATATTATAAACCCTAGAGATGAGATAGAAAAGATCAATATAGCTATTTTCTCTCACATCTCTCCCTCTCTCTGGTTCTTCACATGCCAAGCTACCCTAGGGGGCGTGCCTTCAAGCTTGGAGGAAGGATGCGCGCTCCACTTTTTCTTCAGCCTCAACAACGTCAAGAGATCCTACACAACAATTGGTATCAGAGTCATCCTGATGAGGAGGCGTGAAGAACAAATCCAGTGCAAAAAAATGAGATTCAGCAGTAGAAGAACAAAAAAAAAATATTTTGGGGATCGATAGGGCCCCCCTTTCTTCCTCTCGATGGGCAGCTGGGGATTGGCCATCGATCCCAGGTCAGCACCGAATCTAGCAAATCAGCACTGATCTCGACATCTGACAGCTGGTTTTGATGATCATGCATATAGAGGTGGTTTCTTGCGGGCGATCCGATGGAAGGCGTGTAGGACGTCGGAGATTTGAAGGGGATGGCACACAGTCTTCTTCTCTAGCAGGAGCATCGCAAGATAGAGGTGACATCGACTCCGATGGTGGCGTGCGGGTAGCAGCGCGCGTGTGCGAGCAACAACGACCAAGCCGACGGTAGTGGTTGGTGGAATGAAGATGGTAGGCGCACGTGCAGTGGAAGCTAGTCAGGGAGCATGGATCTGATGATGGCGCATCAATTCGGTGAGGTGGCGCACGGATTTGAGTTGACGAGATGGCATAGGAAACCCTCTTCCTCTCGATGCATAGATCCAATCCGATGGTGGTGGCGTATGAATGACGGTAGAGATGGTGTGCCACAGCACCGATCTAATGATCGCTTGATTAGAGGTCAGCCAGTGGCAGGCGATCGGGTGTTTGGTTTTAGATGGGACAAAGATGGGGAGCCAAAGGAATCTGGAAGGTTACAGGAAAGAGAGAAAAAAAAGAAAAAATCAAAAGTGTCTTGGAGATTTTTTATTTTTTGATTTTCTCTCTGTTGTTCATGGTTGTTCTTTTGGATGCAGCTTCACATGCTGTTAAGAGTAAAAATATGCGAAGGCTGGGTTGCTGGTGAAATTTTATTTAGCATATCAGAGGAGAGATCACTTAAGGGCTCGGGGTTGAGATAGAGCTGAAGAAGCAACTATTCAATCTGGTGGAAGACTAAAAAAATAGTTGGGATGTATTCAGCGATGCGACCGATTGGAGCCTTGGAGGTGATGAAGATAGATGATCTATAGAAATCTAGCAGATTAGGATTGGATAGTTGTAGAGCGGTGCAGAGATAAGGCAGGGAGTGTTGCAGTAGCACTTTTCTAAAGGCACAGGGGTTGAGAGAGGCTTGATGGTATAGCAGTCGAGGAAGATATCTCAGTAGAGAGTGTCAGAGGTATCTTAGGAAGATCAGAAGTAGGTCTCAGGGAGAGCTAGAGGATCTCAGGGAGTGCCAAGAGCATCAAGCAGTTGGGAGTGTCCTAGATCATGTTTCTTCTATAGGAGCACCAAGAAAAGTCGCAGTTTAGGTGGAGGATGGGTTATATATAGTAAGAGAGAACCTGGATATCTATGAGGAGGTGGTGTCAAGATGAGATAGGAAGTACTGGAGTATTGTAATAGTGCTTTCCTAGAGACACGAGACTGAGAGAGGCTCGACAGTGTAGCAGTCGAGGGAGGTATCTCAGCAGAGAGTATTAGGAGGCATTTTAGGAAGATCGGGAGCAGGTCTTAGGAAGAGCTAGGAAGTCTCAGGAGCCTCGAGATGAGATAGGTGGGTTTGAGCCTAGGATAGGATTTGAGCTATAGTTTCTTCGGATGAAACTAAAGCTATGGTACAGGGGTAGAAGAGGAGAAGTGCTAGGAAGAAATTCTCTAGGATTTAGTTGTTAGATTCAGAGATGTTGGATGAGTTTCTATGTATTTTGGAGGGGCCTGCAGGGTATAGTGTATTCGAGATGGCTAAGAGGGATCCATGAAGTGCGAAAATTTTGAAGGAGCAGCGATAGTGATCAAGGTGCAATGCAGGGTCAGCAGTGCAACGTTGAGTGGTTGGCTTTGGATGACTTGGTTACAAAGTTAGATTTTTCTATAGCATTAGATGAACTTTAGTTTCAAGTGGAGTACTAGGCAGAGGTGGCTTCACCGATGGAGAGAGATGTGATGAGTTCAGAGTGAAAGGATGCAGAGAAAGAAGCGATATCTTAACACCAGCACCGAAGATGTACAGTTTCAAATGGAGTGGCATGTATAGGAGGACAGACGTAGTTCTGAAAAGACTATGTCATGATATATAGCGAGTGTCGATATAGAAATGCTACGGGTTCTTCAGAAAAGTTCAGAAAAAATGATGTAGCTGTTAAGCAGAAGGAATCCTATAAAATTCAGGATGGTGCTAAGAAGTAAGTATAGATCTTCAACTATGGAGACGATCATTCTACAGATCTTCAAGGGTGCATAGCAGCTGAAGAGGATTGGCAGAGGTATTAGAATTTGCACAGATAGCTATCTGGGTGCACTACGGAGCACAGGTTGGTATTGTAGCCATAGGATCAGACCTGAAGGACATCAGTTTGAGGCCAAGAAGGCCATGGAGTATGAGTCTCAGGGTTGTAGAGCATAGGTCAGTATTGCAGCTAAGAAGATGAGGTAGCTTCGAGAAGATGATGTCAGCTCTAGAGGCAGCAGGATGGTGTAGATGGTTCATACGGAATTTGCCAAGACTTGGGGGCACCAAGATAGAGATTGTTAGGATTTGTGGCACTCTCAAACTTTGGGAGGCCATGGAAGCAGTCAGGGTGTTGGCTCTGAGAGACTAGGATAGGAGTGAATCCTAGGACTAGGACTGGTTTGATCCTAGGATGGAGGTTTAGCCCTCCATGGTCATAAGGCCCTGATTTATGGGTCTTATGGAGGCCACTCAGAGTTTGAACTAGACTTGGATCCATGGAATTGAGTGCATGATCAGAACATGAGTGTACATGGATTTGGATGAGTGCATTCGGACTGGATTAGCTTAGAAAGCGTTTTATGGATTAGGATTTTGGTCTATGTATAAGTGTATATATATGTATATTGTAAATCCTAGAGATGAGATAGAGAAGATCAATACAGCCATTTTCTTTCACATCTCTATCTCTCTGGTTTCTTCAAATGCCAAGGTGCTCTAGGGAGCGTGCCTCCAAGCTTGGAGGAAGGAGATGCGCCCCACTCTTCCGTTAGCCTCAACAATATCAAGGGATCCTGCGGAACAATCTTGACATTGGTTCCCAAGCAAATAGAGTTGAGAAGATCTATTTTAACACAAACTCTAGTAAGCCCAACTCTCGCAGTGGCCTTAGTCTATTCATCAAGAAACAGAGGTTCCCCTACTTCAGAGGACACCCATAGGATCTTTTCTCCATCCCATGGTTCAACTGGAAGGTTTAGCACTTACAGTCATATTAGGGCATATTGGATTTGGTTTCTTCTTGGTTTGAAGTTAGGTCTCTAGTGTTGTAATGCTAGTAGTTGGCAAGCTACAAAACATAGTCCTCTTGCCAAGATCCAGCCACTCACCTCATTAGATAGAAGCTTGAAGAGAAGTATCCACTTCTAAGAGCGGTTTGACCTGTAGCTCAATCTTTAGGTCCCAGTTAGCTGAGGGCTAATTTTTCTCTTGTATAACTTGGTCGATCTTCTTATTAGAAAATATGACACCTGGGTGAACTTCTCATGGAGTGTAGGGATCTTATTTGGTATCGCCCTTGGCATCTTTAAGTGGAATCATTGCAGCCCTTGGATTGTGACTAGGAATAATCTACTTTAAAACTCTTTGGACTTTGATGATCAAGAGAAGATGGAGGAGAGGATCCCACCTCTTTTTGTACAAAATCAAACATAACAAGTGGTGGATGCATCGATACTAGCTGGATTCTTATGGAATCCAATTTTAGGAAGGCCAAAAGCATTTAGTAGAACCCTATCAAATCAGCTTTCTAGAGCAATAAAAAATCACATGGCAAGTATCTCAAACTATCTATCATGCATCTGATCAAACTTTCTTGCATTATTTTTTAAAAATTGCCAAAAAGAAATATAGACCGTAGTATACCAATTCTATTGAGTCTTGTAGAAACTTTAGTTAAGAGGTAATTAAAACATGCAATGCTCTAGTTAAATTGCATCTAGAATCTGGAGCAAAATGAATGGTTCTTTTTGCTTTTCTTTTATGAATCAACAAGGCCTTTATCTCTTTCAGTCCTCTTTCAAGTTTTTGTTTCCATGTTAAAACTATATTATTATGATATTAGAATTAATGAAATCAAGCCATCCAACTCACAAGAAATCGGTGAACTTCATAATTAGTGACATGTATAGAAACTTAAGTTAACACAATATGAAAGCCTTTTTTATTGGAATCAAAATTTTAGTGGCACACCTACTTATCATAAGCTTTAGCCAAAATTGTGTGAATCAGTAGACATCATTATCGCAATGTCTTGCTGGATATAACTGATCTATTGGCTGCTAGAACTTGAATTTAGAAATAAGAATTTGGCACCTAAACAAATAACAAATAAACTGATACCACACACACACACACAGAGGAGAGAGGAGAGAAAGAATCATCTAGTATATTCAAATGATCATGTCATTATAGTTAGTAATTATAATATTAGTATTAGTTTTCATTCATGAATATTAACTTTTCTATCCAATGATAACCATGTATCTAAGCTTTGTGAATGAAAGTATGTCAATTGTACAATATGGCCTTCCACAAACTATAGTTATTTCAGCAATATTAGCTTGTACAAGAGAAATTCTGGTAGTAGGAACATGGGCAACTCTCCATATCCATTATATAGTGCTCAATTTGAATATTAAAGACATCAGAGAATTAGTTGGATGGAAAAGAATCTAGCCTCTTCATTGATTAATTCAAGATCAAATTGATGAACTTGTCACATATTATTTGTTTGGTAAATCTTGTATACATAACGTTCACATATCCAATTAGCTAGACAGATAAAGAAATCAAATATACAAGAAAGAAAAAAAAACTATTTCATAGATTGATCTTGTGGATAGGAGCTGGACATCGGCTTGTAGTATTTATAAATGAGACAGAGATGGCTCTTTTCTAGCCACTGGATGATGCACTAGTTGTGGAAGGCATAGGAACATAACTTCATACTTTTGTTTTGGCATTAAAGTCCTTTAGGCATATCATGCACTCCTCTTGAATGTCCTCTCCTTGACCATATGGCTATCGTGCTGATTGTTGGTGAAAGATTTGCTCGTCGACATGCCACCAAATCTACCTTTTATTCTTCTTTGTAATCTTGCACGAAGACCATTTCCTCCTCCTATAGAGTGGTATAAAGCATCCACTTGTAAATGAATTCAGTGTCTTGGATAAAGCAGTCGGATGCTAAGAATGTGTCGATGTTGATGAGCAACTCAAGAGATGATCCAATTGCCAACTCTACCATAGATTGTAAAGCAAAGAAGAGCAGATAATGCTCATAGAGTTGCTTATCAGGTTAGGTGAAGTACCTTCGACTCTAGAAATAGGGCTAGCTAATGGTTCGAGGGAAATACTTGATTTAATTGCTCCCACACTTGGCCTAACCCCATTTGGTTGTTCCATTAGGTATAAGCCAATCTTTGAAATCCTAAATCAATTAGGCTAGTAGATTGGAGGAATGCTCTAAACTTATGGATGTTATGGTCTACTTTAAATGGCCTACCTTTCTTCTTATCATCCAGGGTTAGGATACAATTGAAATCCTCCCCCAACAACAATAATGGGAGTCTTAGTGAAATGATAATGGTAATTGGGTTCCATATGACCCTATGTAACAACCCATTAGTATTAGCATAATTTTGATGATCCACATAGGCCTTATGTGTGGTGTAACTGTCCGAAACATGACTTGCTTATTAATATGCAAAAAACTAATGTGGCTACAATCCTTCTTCCATGCCAAAACCTATCCCTGGCACCATATACATATTCTATAATGGGCCTCACATTTCAGATATCATAGGTAATAACCCTTTCGGCAATCTTGTTTCTAAAAAACAATACATACTAGGATTATGTACATGCAACATTTTCTTTGTATAATTTATAGAGGAGCATTTCACAACTCATCTACAATTTCATGTCAAAAGTTGCATTTACACAAAAGTGGGTGTTGATTTGGGGTGATCATTTGTGAACATATTACAGTCATGGTGGTCAACTCTATGCTTTAGTTCTAGTGGGTTACCTAGCATCTATGCAATGGATTATGCTGTGGACCTGATAGATAAAGAGCTACTCTCTAAATATTAATCATTTTCTTTTCTAAGCTCCCAACCTCCCTTCCCTAACGAAAATCTCAATTTTCAAAATACCTAAGATGAGATTGTAGAGCATCATCTTGCTAATCTAATTAGCCCATTAACATGGTAGATAGGTTACTTGGTGTTTTTGTTAAAGAAGTTTGTGATGGTATAGGGGGTTGGCCCAATGAAGGAGGTATAGATGCATGCTTTGTTGAAGTAGAGGTCTCTATCTGACCTAGGTAAAGAGCAATAACAAGTGATGATGCTAATGTTAGAAAATATGTCCTAAAACTAATAATCTAAGTTATAGATGATTGAAATTAGTATATGAATTATCAAATAATAATTATTATTTGGCTTATTCATCATAAAAGTTCTATCTTTCTTAAATAAACTCTTAAGTTATGATGAAGTTCTTAGAACCATACTTAATCGATAAAAAAAAATTTATCAGATAGTTCTTAAATTGTTCATGATCAAATGATAAGTTATTAACAAGGACGATAACTTATCGAGTATAGATCATTATATGTCATATGCATTGATTGTTCTCATAACCAAGTGGTGTGAAGATACTAGTATGATATACAGGTAGGATATAAGAGTACATCTATACTGAATATAATCAATGTAGTACTCTACTATTAAAAATAGCTAGTAAAGACCAATGGATATAAGTATCCCTTCGATCTAAGATCACTATAATGACTTGCAAGCAACTCATTATACTTTGATGCTAAACTACCTGTATTTCTAATATAGGATTGGAAGGTTTCTAGGTATAGTCAAGTACTTGTAGAGTTGATGTGTGATTCAAGATAGGATTGACCACTTTTGATTAACTTTAGGAGTGAATGTCTTGCTGTGCTTCAATTTAGCAAAACCTAGGCCTGGGTAATTCTCGTGAGAAATCACGAGATTTGCAAACTTTGAAATATAATATGGATAACTTGTATGAGTATTGACAGCTAACTCAAAGTTATTCTAAGCATTATTGGTCAAAGAGATGAATTATACGGTAACCGTAGGTCAGGATTCTAAGAAGATTGCTTTGCATACGTTCGATCTATTCGAACATCGGATACCATTGCTAGATGATAATTCTAATTGGTACAAAAATTGATCTTGTACTATCAACTTAGGTTCAAACCTATAGAGTTACACACATAAAAAATTACTACCTAATTGGATGGTTGATCGATGATTGAGAATCATTCAGTGATCGAATCATCAATACGAATGATGATCGATCAAGTGTAAGTATTGCAGGAGCATCGATTAGCAATTGGATTACTAATTGACTCAATTTGATTGAGTAATTGGATTGAGATTGAGTCTAATTGAATTAGATTCAATTAGAATTGGTTTAGACTTGATTGGATCAAGTTCAATTGATTTATAAGATAAGATAATTATAAGAAAAAATAATTTTTTGTTAGACTAGAATTTGAGTGCACCTAATTCTTAACTGACTTAGGATTTAAATTAGATTTAAATATGATTTAAATCTAATTTAATTAGGCTCTTAGTTGGACTAGGATCATCCTTAATTGATTATATTTATTTTACTTTAAATAAGATTTAAAATGGTTTTGATCTAGTCTAAATAGAAGAGTCCTAGTTAGACTAGGACTCCTCCTTATTTCCTTATGCCTAGAACCACATGCCCCATATTTTCTTTCCGATGTTTACGTGATTTTTCCCATGCCTCATACCTGATGGTTTTGGAATTTAATTTGAATTGGTGAAATTAGGTATGTTGTTATGCCTAAGATTCTTTTTGAAAGAGTCTTTCAATTCCAAAACTCCTTCTCCCCTTTTGCGCCTTCCCACGCCCATTTTTTGTCACCACTTTTTTCTTCCTTGTGTGCATGATTTTCAGAATCTCCATGCTCTATTTTTAAGGAAAGGCATCCAAGAGTTGGATGCCCCCTAAAAGACCTTATAGAATCCTTCTTAGACTAGGATTTGACCTAGTCTTCCTAAATTATTAGGTGCCTCCTATTTAAATGTTGTATGGTGTGAGAAATCCCTAGTATTCCATGCAAAAAATCAGAAGGAGAGAGGGAGGGGGTGTGGGGGTTTGGGGCACCTAGTTTCTTGGAGGGGTTGGTTTATTTTGGACATGATATGGATCATGTCCCGTTGGGACAAGGAGAAGAGAAGAAGGTTTTCTCTTAGGTTCTACTTGAGAGTTTTTTTCTTGTCCATATTTTATGAGATTTTTTCATAAGAAAAATAAAAAAGAAAGAGATCTGGAGCATAAAAAAATTCTAGAGGAGAAGATCTTCTCTTGTCTAGGCATGGAGGTTTGTTTAGGACATCAATGGTTGATGTCCTAAAAGAGAAGATATGTCTTCTATTAGGGCTTTTTCTTAACGCTTTCTTTTCTACTTTTTGGGAGATCCAAAAGTTTATCTTCTTCCTTCATCCTTCTCTTTATCTTCATCTCTTTGAGTATCCAAGAGATTTGAAAATTTTTTACAGATCGACCATCAGAAGGGATTCACGAGAAGCTAGTACATTGAGCGGATCTTCATTCGACGAACCTTCGATCTGCATAGTGACTTCGTGTAGACAACCTGTAGAGACTGGACATGCTGTATGGCTCCAAGTAATAAGAACAACATCAAAAATTAATTATGGTATTCTCAATCCATGCAAAGATAAAAGATTTGATCTCTTTTCTGATCTAGATGTGATCTAGGATTTCTAGAATAGTTCTACATCTAGGATATTGATATGATCAATACTAACCTAATTTATTTTTTAGATTTATTCATCCATCTTGATATGTTATAGATCCTAGATGTAGGATTTAGTAATTAGATCACATGCATAAATAGGATAAATAGTTTAATCTATATCTTTAACTGCATCTAGTTTTAAAAAAGTTTCAAAATATATGCATAAAATCTTACATGATTTTTCAATAGTGGTATCAGAACTCTCAATTCTTTTATAATATGATCATGTTTGTATTAAAATAAATTTAAAAATAAAACTTTAAAGATCATACATACTGATTATAAGGTTGTCCTATTGTAAGATTAATCTCTTATAATGAAAAGATTATCTTAGTATGTGTTGATATCTTGATTTGAATCATGAATAAGTTATTACAAAATATATTCTAAAGCCAATCATTAGCCTATTGATGGTTGAGCTATCTTATAATTATAATTAATTTATTAATAAATAAAATAAATATTTTAGCATTTTCATCATAAAGTCTACATCTTCTAATGAACTCCATTATTGTGATGAAGTTCTTAGGACTATTTAGTTTCGATAAAAAGAGAATTTATCGATTAGTCCTTAAATTATTTATGATCAAATGATATACTGTTAATTAAGACGATAATATTTATCGAGTATAGATCATTGTATGCCATATAGATTGATTATCCTCTTAACCAAGGAGTGTGGAGACTCTGATATGACATACAAGTGAGATGTAAGGGTACATCATCACTGAACATGACCAACTCTAGAGCATTTTGCTATCAAAAATTGCTCTGATAGGATATAGGTATAAATATTTCTTAGATTTGAGATCATCACAGTGGCTGGCAAGCAACTCATTGTACTTTGATATCGGACTAACTAAATTTTTAATTCAATAATAGAAGATTTTTAGGCATAGTCAAGTACCTACGAAGTTGGTGAGTGATCAAGATGGATTGACCACTCCAAGAGTTGAAGAAGAATACATCACTTTATTTCAATATAGCAAAATCTTAGCCAAGATAATCCATGAGATGGATTTGATATTTTGAGATACAATGTAGATGACCTAATTAGAGTTGATAGTTTAACTCTGAGGTGTCCTACGAGTATTTTGGTTAAGAAAATGAATTATATAAAAACTATATCCATATGGGTTCTAAGGATGTTGTTCTACACATTCGACCTATCCGACCGTCGGGGATCATTATTAGATGGTCACTTTAATTAGTATAAAAATTTATTTTTATGCTACCGACCTAGATTCAAACCTATGGAGTCACATCTGTAAGAATTATTGATCTGATCGGATGGTTGATCGATGATTAAAAATTATTCTAGGATTAAATATTCAATACAATTGATGTTTAACCTAGTGCAAGTATTGCAGGAGGATCGATTAGCAATTGATTTGCTAATTGACTTAATTTGATGAAGCTAGTGAAGGAAAATCCTGATTTCTCGGATCAGGTTCATTCAGATCTGATCGGATCAAGAGATATATTTTAAAATTTTTTCTTTTTGATCTAAATCAGATCTGAGATATTTTAGATCTGATCGTATTATTTTAGTAATTAAAATAAATTTAGATAAATTAAATCAAATTTAATTTACCTTGAAGTGGATAATCTTATTACCCGATGATGATCCTGTGAGCAGCAGAAGGTTATGGATCTAGCCACGCAAGTGCCTGGCCTCTATCGGTATCCACTCGGACTAGATCTAGAGATCCTCTTCTTCTCTATCACATCACCAAAAATCAGATCTGGATCTGATCTGGCGGATCTTTAAAACACCTTTTGAAGATCAGCAGTCATCCTTTGCAGCAGTGCAGCCTTCTAGCTTTCAGTCGCCTTTCTCTCATTTAGATTGCACCAACCAAGAATCCAAAACACTTTTGAACGTGGAGAGGAGAGGGAGAAGGTGGGTTTGGCATGGAGGAAGAGGGGAGAGGAGGCCTTGGGGCGTGGGAATTGAATTCCTTTCCTAGTAATTTGGGTTGGGCGCAGGGTCTTATTTATAGACTATCTGTGATCCAACTCCTCTTCTTCCCAACCAATCACAATCCTTTGTGAAATCAGATCTAAATCTGATTGATGAGAATAGAGTCCCCTGGATTTCTTCTTAGATGGTTTCTAAGATCAGTCAAACTTGATTCTTAGGAGAACTCTAATTGGAATCCAAAAAGGAGATAGAGTCCCTATCCAACAGGGACTCCTGGGCGCCTCTAGCTTGGGCACACACTAAGGATGGCGTGCGCCCTCCTTCTTGCCAGGTTCTGATAGGGGGACAAGCCCTCACCAGCTCTCCAATAGGTGCGCAACATATGGACAAAAGTTAAAGTATCAATGGTCAATATTTGACCAGTCAAAGGTCAACTTTTGATCGAAGTCAAAGGATGAGAAATGGCAGGTAATATCTTACAAAATAAGACAACCTTTTCTAATCTGGATAGACTCCAGTCAGATCAGATGAAGGCCTCTGAATAAGCACAAACTCCTTTGGCTCAGTCAGGATAACTTATTTATGATATTTAAAGAAGAACGTTAGGTTCAATCGAGTGCTAGCACGATTTTCTTGAACCTAATTGAACTCATTCAGATCAATTGAACTAGATCAATTGAATTGATGATCACTAGATTCAAATTCTTGTTTGTGTGATCCAGTTAGGTTCAGTTCTATATAGTAATGGGATATGTCATGATCTCTATCATCGACATCATCGAAACTCTTTTCGATGGATCAGAACTCTTCTGATTCGAACAGCTAGAATGATCGATCATCTAAATCATTCTAATTGCTCCCAAAATCCACCAGTGACACCTAGCAGTATATGGTGGCAAACCCATCAGAGCTGAATGCGAACCTCTTGGTGCAGCTACCTATGTGATTAAGTTCTTCTATCTTGAGCCCCGATCAGATTAGGGTTAAGGTGAACTCGTCAAACCCTAGTTTCTGTCATATGATGTAATCATTCGATTCAAGTCCGATGTGAAAACCTAAATAGAAACTCTTTCTATTATTTCACTCTGCCATGGCCATGGGCTTCTGGACTTGATTCTCATGATCATCATAGGGCTGCTCCTCTACCACCGAGGTAGATAGATTCCATCTTGATGCAATCCAGTTCCTACAATGAACATGCTATAGCCAACATACACCTCAGGGTTCCATGTTGCTAGGAGACCGAGTAATGGTGTAGTCAAACTATAACACCCTCAAGGTGAACTGCCGATGCACCTCAGGTCAAAGAATCAGACACACCACTGCAGCATCGAGTCAGTCATTGACGAGAAGGTAGACTTCCTAATGACTACTCGAGGTGGTCACGCTCAGTGCCCTCATTCTCTAACGAGTACCTATACTCTCGCTTCGATGTCTCCACACCGTAGACTCAAGACTCATCTACTAAAGAGAAGCGATTGTACACCAACCTTTCAGATCAATCACCATCCTCGTGATGATCCTATGGTCGGAAGCATTTTATGAGTTAATAATGATTATTCATGTCTTAAATTTTCAACTCTTGAAAATATGAATTATCATTACCATTAACTCAAAGGATGTATCACAGACACTAAATACACATATGTGATAGAAAATAATCCCATTTTATTGATATTTAGTCAAAATTATAATTTTGCCCCTAGAAGTGTATTACAAGTGTCAGCCAATTCTGGCTTCTAGGGCACATATATCTAACAATCTTCCACTTGTCCTAAAGCCAATTGGCTACAAGTCTAAGTCCCATCTTCTCAAGGTGGGCTTCGAAACTTCTGCTGGCCCAACGGCTTTGTAAGTGGGTCTGCCACATTATCTGTGGAGTCAACTCTCTTGACCTCGACGTAACCCTTCTCGAGGTAATCATGGATGAGATGGTATCGCCGCTCAATGTGCTTAGATTTTTGATGAGACCTTGGCTCCTTAGCAAGGGCTATGGCGCATTGTTGTCGCAGTATAGAGGAATGGCATCTGATGGCATTACTCTAATTTTTGCAGCAAATTTTTTGTACCAGAATGCTTTCTTCATAGCCTCTGATGCAGCGATATATTCTACTTCCATGGTGGAATCTGCTATCATGGTTTGCTTGAAACTTTTCCAGCTGACAGCACCACCATTGCACACAAACAGACTTCCAGATGTCGACTTTCGATCATCTATGTCGGACATGAAATCCAAGTCTGTGTATCCCTGGACTTGGAGTTCTCCATTACCAAAGACCAACATCATATCCTTAGTTCTTCTCAAGTACTTAAGAATACATTTCATAGAAGTCCAGTATTCTTCACCTGAATTTGACTGATATCTGCTTGTGACACTCACAGCATGGGCTATATCAGGTTGTGTACATAGCATGGCATACATGAGGCTCCCTATTGCAGAAGCATAAGGGATCTTGCTCATGCGTTCTATTTCCTCAGGTGTGCTAGGACACATCTTCTTGGAAAGATGAATACCATGTCTGAAGGGTATTAATCTCCTCTTAGAGTTTTTCATACTAAACCTCTTTAGTACTTCCTCTATGTACATCTTCTGTGAAAGTCCTAGCATCCTATTCGGTCTATCCCTTATAGACCTTAATTCCTAGAATAAAGGATGCTTCACCTAGGTCTTTCATGGAGAATTCCTTGGACAACCATATTTTGACTGTCGTCAACATGGGAATATCATTTCCAATAAGGAGGATGTCATCCACGTACAATACGAGGAAGACAACAGTGCTTCCACTGATCTTTTTGAAAACACACGGTTTCTCTTCGTTTTTGATGAAACCAAACTTTTTGATCACATCATTGAAATGAGTGTTCCAGCTCTGAGATGCTTGCTTAAGTCCATATATGGATCTTTGCAGCTTGCAAACCTTGTGATCAGTATCACTGGATGTGAAACCTAGCGGCTGTTCCATATAGATATCTTCCTCAAGATATCCATTTAAGAACGCCAATTTTCACGTCCATTTGCCATATTTCATAATCGAAATAGGCTGCAATGGCAAGCAATGTGCGTGGATGGATTTTAGCATAGCCACTGGAAAAAAGGTATCCTGATAGTCAATGCCTTCGCGTTGACTATAACCTTTTGCCACTAGTCTAGCCTTGAATGTCTCCACATTTTCATCTGCACCAATCTTTCTCTTGAAGATCCATTTACACCCAATAGGTACTATACCTTCTGGTGGATCTACCAAGGTCCAGACTTGGTTTGAGTGCATTGAGTCAATTTTTGACTGCATTGCCTCTAGCCATTTTTCGAAGTCGATATCTGATATCGCCTCGTTGTAGATTTTGGGATCATCACCATGAGCACCATTACCTACGAGGAACATTTTCTCTACTTCCTCTGAAATAATACCTAAGTATCTTTCAGGGGGATGGGAAACTCTTTTTGATCTACGAGGTGGAGGAGGTAGTGTTCTTATTGGCTCAACCTGATTTGGTTCCAATTGATCCTTAGCTCGTTGTACTTGTGAGACTTTCTCATCAAGCTTAATCTGCTTTCCAATGCCGCTATCTTGAATAAACTATTTTTCAAGAAATATGGCATGTCGACTCATAATCACATTGTGGTCTTCTGGAATGTAGAAATAGTATCCTAATGACTCTTTAGGATATCCTATGAATCGAGCTCTGAAAGGACCTAAACTCTAACTTGTCCGCTTGTTGTCTTTTGACATGAGCCGGACAATCCCAAATTCTGAGATGACTCAGACTTGGTTTCTTACCGTGCCATATCTCATACGGTGTGGTAGGAACGATTTTAGAGGAAATCCCTATTCAGTAGATAAATTGAAGTTAACAATGAGTGTCCCCAAAGAAAATCAGAAAGGTCTGTGAAGCTCATCATGGATCGGACCATATCCAATAGAGTCCGATTTCTTCGTTCTGAAATCTCATTGAGTTGAGGTGTTCTTGGTGGAGTCCATTGAGAGACTATGCCATTTTTCTTGAGATAGTCTAGGAATTCCTAGGCTAAGGTATTCACCTCCTCGATCTGATCGAAGAACCTTAATGGGTTTTTCAGTTTATTTTTCTACTTCATGTCTGAATTCTTTGAACTTTTTAAAAGCTTCAGACTTGTGTCTCATAAGATACACATACCCATACCTAGACAGATCATCGGTAAAGATAATGAAGTAGACAAAATTGCCTCTAGTCGACACATCAAATGGGCCGCACACATCAGTATGTACTAGGGCAAGGAGATCTGTGGCCCTCTCCCCATGTCCTATAAAAGGGAGTTTGAGTCATTTTGCCTTGAAGATAAGATTCACAAGTTGGATATGACTCGAAAGTCAATGGACTCAATAGCCCATTTTTCTCTAATTTGTTGATCCTATCTTCTGCTATATGACCTAATCTTAGGTGCCATAGATATCTATCGTTTGGACTATCCTTAGGTCGTTTGGCATTCACGTTTTGCTCGATAGTTAGAAATGGTACATCAATATGTAGCTGATAAAGATCATTAATAAGGAAACCATTTGCAATTTTATTTCTTTCATAAAAAATGTTACAATGGTCCTTAAAGAAGGTAATCACATAGCCTTCTAGTGCTAAGCATGAAATAGAAATCAAATTCCTGCTAGCTGCAGGCACATAATAACAGTCTTTCAAAACTAAGTCTAAACCAGATGGTAATCGAAGAGGGTATGTTTCCATGGCCATGCAGCAACTCTTGCTCCATTATCGATGCGTAGGATCATGTCTCCATCCCTCAGCCTCCTGCTATCCTCAAGACCCTGCATGAAAGTGCACAGATGAGCACTAGAACCAGAGTCAAGCACCCAACTGGATGCAAAAAAAATCCATAAGGTTAGACTCAATAATGAGCATACCTCCAGAAGGACCTTCCTTCTTATTCTTTAGGGTGGTCAGGTAAGTAGGACAATTCCGCTTTCAGTGACCGTCGCTGTTGTAATGAAAATACTTTTCTTTGGTAGCGGCTTTTATCTTCGGCTCTACCTTCTTCTTCTTTGCTCCTTCCACCTTTTACCTTTTTGCAGACTTTTTTTTCTTTCCATAAGACTTTCTTTTGGAAGAAGTTCCGTTCCATAGCAAGAACTGAGCCTTTAGAACCTTTCATAGAAAGCTCAGCGGTGACCAGCATGTTCATTAATTCGGCCAAGGAATTTTGAAGTTTATGCATGTGGTAATTCATGATGAATTGCCCATATGCATCAGTCAAGGATTGCAGAATAATATCATTCTGTAGATCCAAGTCTAACTTCACACCGAGCTTCTCAAGCTCTTCCATAGTCCTTGATCATCATCAGACAGTGATCTTGGACTGACTGCCCATCACGCATCTTAGCCTTAAAAAATCATTTCGTGACTTGATATTTGGCTGCGCGACTCTGTTCACCAAACATCTCCTATAGGTGAGCCAACATTTGGCGAGCAGTTCCGATATCTTCATGTTGGCACTGGAGCTCATCAGACATCGAGCCCAACATGTAATATCTGGCCTTATTATCTTCGTCTATCCATTTTTTCAGAGATGCTCTCTATTCAGTGGATGGACGGACTGGTAAGGTGGGAGGGTCCTGATCCAATACATGGGTTAACTTCTCAAAATCCAAAATGATTTTATAGTTTCTGAGCCAATTTTTATAATTGGATCCGGTCAGTCTATGTGTGTCCAGGATACGTGCTAATGGGTTTGACGCAGACATTTTTCTATAGAGAGTCAAAGATTCTAGTTAGATACTATAATTATGATTTGACCAATTTATTTAAAAATTTTATTTTTAAATAAATTAGCTCTTCACTATTTTCTTGGATCCCTACACTTCCTCTGTAGAGATGCAAAAATCTCCATGATTAATGATTTCTAGTGGGTGGTGCGGTCTCACCAACTGACTCATCACCTCACCTAACAGTTATTGGTGATGGGTTAGCCAATGAGTGAACAACTCTTGTTCAATGATTCTCTAATCATGGTGCACCCAAACTTGATCTCTAATTCATGAATCTCACCGTATCCAAAATATTGATCCACTCCTTAGTTAAGTCAGATCCACCATTTGCACAGACTGGATTCCTAATTGAGTCTCTCACCGTATCCAAAATATTGAGCCCAACTCATCCTCCAGCCCATAGCATCCAATGCCTAATAGACATGGTTGCGTCTTCTTCGATGCAACTGAGCCACTGTATCCAGTCGAGAACAATCAACCTCGGGAAGGGCCCGCACATCTACAATGGTGGAAGACCTCAGACTTAATCTTTTATAAAGTCAGGGACGAGAAATGGCAGGTGACCAAAAATGATAGGTAATATCTTACAAAATAAGACAACTTTTTCTAATTTGGACAGACTCCAGTTAGATCAAGTGAAGGCCTCTGAATGAGCACAAACTCCTTTGGCTCAGTTAGGATAATTTTTTTATGATAGTAAAAGAAGAACGTCAGGTTCAATTGAGTTTTAGCATGATTTTCTTGAACCTAATTGAATCTCATTCAGATTAATTGAACTAGATCAGTTCAATTGATGATCACTAGATTCAAACCCTTATTTGTGTGACCTAGTTAGATTCAGTTCTGTATGGTAATGGAATATGTCATGATCTCTATCATCGACATCATCAAAACTTCTTTCGATGGATCAGAACTCTTCTGATTCGAACAGCTAGAATGATCGATCATCTAAATCATTCTAACTGCTCCCAAAATCTACTAATGATACCTAGCAGTATATGGTGGCAACCCATCAGAGCTGAATGCGAACCTCTTGGTGCAGCTACCTGTGTGATTAAGTTCTTCTATCTTGAGCCCCGATCAGATTATGGTTAAGGTAAACTCATCAAATCCTAGTTTCTGTCATATGATGTAATCATTCGATTCAAGTCCAATATGAAAATCTAAATAGAAACTCTTTCTATTATTTCACTCTGCCATGGCCATGGGCTTTTGGACTTGATTCTCATGATCATCATAGGGCTGCTCCTCTACCACCGAGGTAGATAGATTTCATCTTGATGCAATCCAGTTCCTACAATGAACATATCATAGCCGACATATACCTCAGGGTTCCATGTGGCTAGGAGATCGAGTAATGGTGTAGTCAAACTATAACACCCTCAAGGTGAACTGTCAATGCACCTCAAATCAAAGAATCAGACACATCACTGTAGCATCGAGTCAGTCATTGATGAGAAGGTAGACTTCCTAATGACTACTCGAGGTGGTCACGCTTAGTACCCTTATTCTCTAATGAGTATCTGTACTCTCATTCTGGTGTCTCCACACCGTAGACTCAAGACTCATCTACTAAAGAGAAGCGATTGTACACCAATCTTTCAGATTAATCACCATCCTCATGATGATCCTATGGTCGGAAGCATTTTATGAGTTAATAATGATTATTCATGTCTTAAATTTTCAACTCTTGAAAATATGAATTATCATTATCATTAACTCAAAGAATGTATCACAGACACTAAATACATATATGTGATAGAAAATAATTTATTTTATTTATATTAGTCAAAATTATAATTTTGCCCCTAGAAGTGTATTACAAGTGTCAGCCAATTCTGGCTTCTAGGGCACATATATCTAATAGCTAGAAAACTAAGATTAAATCTAATTAAATATAATTTAATTATATTTAGTTTGAGCTTGATTAGATCGAGTCTAATTGATTTATTGGATGAGCAAATTATAAGAAAGAATGAGTCCTAGTTCAATTAGGACTTATATGAATCCAATCTCTAATTTGATTAAAAATTAAATCTAATTTAATCTAATTTAATAAGATTATTAGTTAGACTAAGACTTATTTTAATTAGGTTAAATAAATTTTGATTTTATTTGGTCCAAAGATTAAGTTGGACCAAGTCAAATTGGAAGTCCTAGTGTGACTAGGACTAGTATTATTGCCCAGAGGTATCAACCCAAAAGGAAGGGGGGGAGGGAGGGGGGGATGTGAATTGAGTTCTTTTAAAAATTTTAACCAAATTTGCTTTCTAAATAAGTATGTATTTCTAATTAAAAGAACTTGAGTGTTTATGGTGATTAAATAATGTGTAGCAGTGGAATTAAAAGCAACTACACAATGTAAATATGTAAAGCAAAGAAAGCAAGAAAAACAAAACCACAATACAAACATACAAGATTTTATAGTGGTTCGGTGCAATCCACACCTATGCCTACTCTCCAAGTTTTTCTTGAAATTTTTACTATAATCACCAGAGATTACAATGTGTTTATTTTTTTGGGCTCATAAATAAATCTAGTTGATTTTTCTAGGAGCACTAACCAAAATCTTATACTGATAGTTTTCTGGGCTCACTATCAACCCAGTTGATTTTACTGGCTCACTAACCAAAATCTGTAATATCCAATTCTAGGCTTGGACGGGCCTAATTTTCAAGTATTTTGTCCTAAAGAAACTTATAAAGAAACAAAAAATATAAGTATAGAATTTCAGCACAAAATAAAAAATTGAATGTAAACTCTTTAATCTCAAAGAAGAGGTTGAATATTTGGCTCTTTTGAAGCTTGAGCACTCTTGTTTGAGGCTTGAGAAGATGCTTGAGAAGTTGTAGAAGATTGCTCTTGAATACCCTTGAAATCATAGCTAAATCCTTCTCTTTTTCTCTTTTATTGATGTGCAATAGAATCCCTTAGGTTTAGAAATGATTTCTCTCTCTAAATCTTTTAATCTTACTTTTCAATTGATTCTCCATCTTTTAATAACTTTGAAGATGGTTGGAGAGAGAGTTCTAGCCATTGGGAGCTTTGAAATAGCTATTGGGATCGAAAAATAGCTATTATAGAACTATCCATTGAAGGCTGTCCATGTATTTCGAGACCTCTCAGATTTTCTCGAGATGTCTCACCCATTTCAAGACTTCTCAATATGGCCAGGAGACTTCTCACCTTCAGTCACTAAAAAAATTGCTTTTTGAAAAAATGATTCGCCTGAGATCGAGAGCTCTCGATTTTGAATGAGAGCTCTCACCGAAATCATGAGACTTCTC
>QRFJ01000645.1:256614-294813 GCA_006176705.1 Cocos nucifera | reverse complement strand
CTTTAAAGAATTAATTTAGATCTATTAAACAGAACTTGTCATAGTCATAAAATTATGACTAACCTAGTAGCATGGGTTAGCTTGGATTATTGACCACCTCAGATCAGAAGTGTGTCAACAGATATGGCCAGGTAAGTGAGATCGATGGAAGAAATATTCCATTAACTCGTACAAGAATGCATTCAGGTCGAGTAGCTTTCAATTAAAAATTAGTCAGTCGTATGTGCCAAACTTACCTTAGACACCAAATTGTTGAGTCAGAACTAATTGGGTTAGCCTAAAATCTAGACTCTAACCTCTTAGCCTAATTAGGTCTTGCTTGATCGTGACTCGATCTTGACCCAGACTTAATCCTATTAGGCTGGTCAATTTAAGCATTATTGATCCCATCTAACCAACTCTTGATTCGGTTTGATCAACCGCTTAGACCTAATTGAGCTACCTAAGCCCGAACCCAGTATTATGAACATGTCTTAGATCTGAAATTTTAAATTTTAGACCTAATTAATATTTTATAATCTTAATTCTTAATTAAGTAGGGTTCATAAATAAAATATGCACAATAAATCCTAGAATTTCAGGTCTAGGGTTTTGAAGAAAGTAAGTTTTGGATTTCTGATTAAGGACGAATGCGCAGCACCCCTATATGTCATAAGAACACCCCATCTGATGGAAGGAGAGGGCCTTCAAATCCTTCTTTGTTCTTATGATCGGATGGCTAAGAGGAATGCCTTAATCAGGAACATACAGTACTATAAAATAATTTTAGATCTATATCATATATCTCATATACAAATTAGATCTAATCATGACATATTTTGCATACATCTTATGTATCGAATCATGCATATTTTCAGATCTGAATTATCTCATAATAATCTAAAAAATTAAATTTAAATTGATCTCATCAAAATAAACTCTAATCTAGATAACTATGTAGAACTATTCTACAACTGTCTAGACATGCATCATCATATCTCATATGATGTTAAAATTAAATAATTTTATTTACTATTTTTTAGATGTTATTATAATAATTATAATATCAAAAAATAATAAATAAATAGATCTAAAATATGATTTAATCAGATTAAATTAAAAATATGCAAAACTATTCTATAGAACTATTCTATTTTAGAATTAGTCATGCATATTTTTTAATCTTAGATCTAAATTATTTAATTTTAATTTTTTTTGATTTCAGATCTGATCACATCTCATGTGACATCTAAAATTACTTATTTTTTAATTATAATAAATTTAAAATTAGATCTAAATAATTTAGAACCTTGGCTCTGATACCAGTTGAAGAAAAATCTTGATTTTTCGGACTAGATTCGTTCAGATCTGATCGGATCAAGAGATATATTTCAAAATTTTTTCTATTTTATCTAGATCAGATCTAAGATATTTTAGATCTAATCATATTATTTTAGCAATTAAAATAAATTTAGATAAATTAAATCAAATTTAGTTTACCTTGAAGTGGGTAATCCTATTATCTGATGATGATCCTGTGAGCAATGATAGGTTATAGAACTATCCATTGAAGGCTGTCCATGTATTTCGAGACCTCTCAGATTTTCTCGAGATGTCTCACCCATTTCAAGACTTCTCAATATGGCCAGGAGACTTCTCACCTTCAGTCACTAAAAAAATTGCTTTTTGAAAAAATGATTCGCCTGAGATCGAGAGCTCTCGATTTTGAATGAGAGCTCTCACCGAAATCATGAGACTTCTCGAGAATCTTGCAAGACTTTTCGCTCTCGGAGTGTAGAAGCTGTATTTCTATCTCCTAAGATTGAGAGCTCTTGAGATTAATTAGAGACCTTTCAAAACCATGCCAGAAAATTATTTGGGCATGCCAGACCTCACGAGAGCTCTCAAAAAAATTTTGAGATCTCCCAAAAATTGCTTCAAGGCTATTTTAAGAAAATTTTTGCTACCAATCAAAGAGATTTAATTTTCATTTAAATTGGATTTCGTGTCATCCTTATTTTGGTCAAAGAGTTTTTTTTTCTGACATTTGAACACTTAAAATAAAATATATTAGTAATCATTTACTTTAATATTTAATCATCATTAAAATCACTTAGGGGGTTAATAATTCTTTGTTTTTGATAATGATAAAATATCAAGCATTTCATAAAAGGATGTAAGCACTATATGCAACATGTATATTAAATACAATGACTAGTTCTTTAATTCAATACTCCCCCTTAAGATGTGCTCTTTGTGATTTGTATGAAATTAAGTGATCCTTACTTGTTACATTGTTATACATGTTTCTTTTAATTAAGATTGATATTCATATATTTTCTTCTCCTTTTTGTCAGCATCAAAAAGCACATGAGAAGAAACAAGAAATAATCATCAAATCACTTAATATGAATGTATTAAAGTAAAAATTGTATCAAGTTCAAAAAATTAATCTAAATGAGTCATCTTTCTTTTGAAAATTTTTTCTTTAACTCAAAATAAGTTTCAAAAATTTATTTTAATTTTAGAAGGCTCTCTTCCTTTTTGAATGAATATGATCTTAATTAAATTTTCAGGTATGTACTTTTAAGCTTCAAGAAAAATAGAGCTTTTTAAAAGATTTAAATATGAAATCAAGCATAATATATATTTTAATATTTAATCTTATTTTTTTAAAAAAAAATTTAGTCAATTAAGTTCAAAAAAGATATGTATCGAGCATGTATCATGCAAAGTAAAGAGATAATATTAAAGTGGATGATAGTCTTATTATCAAATTCACTGCTTTAAGTAAAAGTTGTTTCGAAATAAATAATTTATAAAAATTTTGCAATGCACATAAGAAGTTCAGTATCAAATTCAAATTTTCAAATAAATTTTAAAATTAAGTTTAGAAATTTATTTTTGAGCAAGAATATACTATAAATTTAATTTAACTCCAATCATTTATCAAGAATGATCATGCAAAATAAGTTCAAAAGATTGGCATATAAAAAGTTTAGTATTATATTTATAAATAAATTTTAAAATTAGAAGAACGTGTCAAAATCAATTTATTTAGAGTAAAAATATATTTTTAAATTTAATTTTACTCTAAATAGTTATCAAAAATGATATGGCAATCAAATTATGCATATCAAATTGAATAAATATGAGAAAGCTCAATTTAAGAAGATCATAAAGTAATTGATTGAGAACTTAAGTTTATATTTAATTTTTTTTGACTCAAATTAATTAAAATTTTTAATCAAATTAAATAAAAAAATATCTCTCTTCTTATTTTTCATACTTATAGCTAGATTAATTTACTTTTTAACTTTCTCCCCCTCTTTATTTTAAATCAAGCAAATTTAACACAAATTTAACCACTAAATTCAGATTTTCTAAATCATTTCTTTTTTAATATGTTCTCCCCCCTTACTTTTGCAAATAAAGTTTTTTTTATAAATTAAATAAAATTTAAAGGTATAAGCATCAATTGAGTGAACTAAGCATTAATAAATCTAAATATCAATCAAATATAGCATTCACTCAAATTTTTTAAAGATTTATTTTTTTATTAAATTTAAAAAATATTTACAAAAAATATATATAATAAGAATAAACATTAAAAAGATCAAAAGGTATGACAAGTAATTAAAAGATATTTCTATTTAAATTCAAAATTTTATTATCATAAGAAATATCACTTAATTAAGTCTAGAAAAAATATGAAATTCTTTGAATTTATCTCAAATGGTATCACTTCAAGAGTATATCAATATGAAATAGATTTAAAATATTATATTTAATTCTTTTGCTAAGAATAATGCAATAAAATGCAGGGCAAGAATGATACCATTGATACTAATTAAACTAAAATTTAGACCATATCATAATTTTCTTGATAATTCAATATCACTTAAAGATCAATTTACAAATTCAGCTTGATACTAATAATTTTAGTTTTAAATTAATAAAGATGAATTAATTTAAATTAAATAATTTTAAAAATTTAAAATAATAAATTAATTTGAATTGATATAAGCAAATCAGTTAAGATAAATTATAAAACAATTTTTAGTTATTCTTCAAAAAGATCATCTATTTCTTTTTTTAAGAAATATCAAGCAATTAAGTTTAGAAAAGATATATATTTTTGAGTTTATCTCAAATAATATCAAATCAAGAATATAGTTATGCAAAATCAGATTTAAAATAAAGATATTCTTCTCTTTTTATCAAAAGATAAATCAATCAAATATATAATAAATAATAAGTTATTTAATACCAAATAATTAAAACTAAAGTTCTCTTTAAATATTCAGCTTTAAAGATAAATGATAGCTTTCTTGAAATATTTTGCTTGATATCAAATTCAAAAGATTCAAGAAGAGTACTTTTAAAATTTAATTTTTAAAATCAATCAATTAGAATAAAGTATAAATGTTCATTAATAAATTTTTTTAAAGATCAAAAAAGATAATCAAATTGATGATCAAGAGAGATATTCAAATCAATTTAGAAGATTAAAAAATTAATTAATTATGGGGGGTTCTAATAATCAAATAAAATAAGATCAAATAAAGGAAAAATTAGATAAAGACTCTATAAGTTCAATTTAACTAGGAAGTTTTGAAATTCTTAGGGGTTAACCTAAGATGCAATGCATATCAACATATCAAGCACTTGATTTTGATAATTGAATGTCTTATCTTCAAGTACTTATTTCATGTAAAATTTTAGAAGAATTTTGATAATTTAGCATCTTGTAGGGAATACCAAAAATTAGTTTCTCTTATGGATTTAGCAATTAAAACATTCATACCCAATTAAGCATCTTTTAATTAAAATTCATCAATTATAAAATTGATATGAGAAGACTTAAAATATCATGCTGAATTTTTAAGATAAAAATATTTCATTCATAACATGATATATAGAGGAGAGCATGTTAATTTAAAATTAAGTCATTTAAATTATTGCAAGCATTAAAATTAATCATACTTATTAAAACATGAAAGGAGTTATCATATGCATACATATTAACAAATCATTAAAATCAATATATTCAATAAATCAAACTTTCAATTCATAGAGTATGATCATTTTAAATAATGATAAATCTTCAAAATTAATTAAACATACATAGTAATTATGCTAATTAATAATCAAAAATATTTGGCAAACAATGATGGCATGATGTAAGAAAAGTTTAAATTTTACCAAACATCATCACCCATTATCTATTACTTTATGGCATCCAAGCAAGAAAATTTTTTTCTTTTAAGCTCATTGGATCCTTGTCATTCCTACAAAATTACTTCATAACTTTTGGTACCCAAGCCATCTTGGATCCATAGGAGTTAGCATTCAAGATTTTTTTGGAACCCAAATTTATTTTATCAAGGTTTGGCCAATTCTTTTAAAATTATACTCCAAAATTTTATGGTCAATTTGATTACACTTAAAACATTTAATAGTATGATCTTTAATTGAAGGTCTTATGAAAATATTTTTAGTATTTTGCTATTTTTTTGAAGTATTAAAATTGATTTTTACTTTATTGAAAATAGTCTCATTGGTTTTTACCATAGATTGAATATTTTGAAAGCTAATTATAAACTTTTCAGCTATAGATTTCAAAATCTTAATTTTTCTTCTTAATTTCTTATTTTCTTCCAAAAGTTCTTTCTTTTCTTTTAGAAGATTTTTATTTTCTTCTAGGAAGAATTTTAAATTTTTATATTCTTTTTTCTGCTTAATATTTTCATTAACTAAAGATTTTTCAGATTTTACTATATTCTTCTTTTTCTTAGTTAGAGTTTTAATTTGTTTTAAAAATTTTTTATTTTTTTTGATCATATTTTTAATATTTTTTGATAGATCTTCTTTTTCACTCAAAATTTTATTTTTCTCTTCGGTCAAAGATAAATTAGATTTTCTAAGCTCTTTATTTTGAAGCCTTACCTTTTTATATTCATCCATTAGATCATTGAAGGCTTCATATAATTCTTCAAAAGTAAAATCAAAAGAGTTATTAATATTTATCTCATTATCATTGGCCATGAGGTAAGAATTTATAGTACTTTCTTTTTCTTTCTCATTTAGCTTTTCTTTGACTTGCTCTCTCTTATTTATTGCTTTCTTTCTTCTTTATTTTTTTTTCTTTTTCTTCTTTCCACCCTCATGAGCCCTAAGGCATATATTGGGATGAGCTTGCTTATCCTCTTGGAAGCTTGGTTCTTCTTTTTGATTTGCTCTCTCATAAGTCATTTTTAATTTCTCTTATATTTAATTTACTGAAATACATAAAGAAATTGCATTAAACTTATTAATATCTAAGGAGCAATAAAGCATATTCATGGTCTTAGCATTAAGTTGGACCATTTTCTTATTATTCTCTTTTAATGCTTTGGGAGTATGTGAGCCATCAATTATAATCTTTCTTAAATTATAATAATGTAATTGTATGAAAATTTTCTTTCTAATTTTTCAATGTATGTAATTTGATTCATATAATAGTGGGGGACAATCAATAGAATGACCTTCATTAAAAAAAAGATTTCATTTGAATTACCAAAATCTTTAGCTCTAGATGGTTAGGTCAAAAATCAATAATATAGTACATGCTCTAATACAAATTATTGCCTAGAGGTAGCAACTCAAGAGGGCGGGGGGGGGGGGGGGGGGGGGTGTCAATTAGGTTTTTTTAAAAATTTTAACCAAATTTACTTTCTAAATAAGTTTATACTTCTAATTAAAAGAACTTAAGTGTTTATAGTGATTAAGTAATGTATAGTAATAGAATTAAAAGCAACTAGATAATACAAATATGTAAAGCAAAGAAAGTAAGGAAAGCAAAACCATAATACAAATACATAAGATTTTATAGTGGTTCAGTGCAATCCATACCTACGTCCACTCTCTAAGCTTTTCTTAAAATTTTAACTATAATCATCCTAGATTATAGTGTGTTTGTTTTTTCGAACTCACAAACAAATTCAGTTGATTTTTTCAGGAGCACCAATCAAAATCTTATATTGATAGTTTTTTGGATTCACTATCAATCTAGTTGATTTTATTGGCTCACCAATCAAAATCTATAATATCTAATTTTGAACTTGGACGGGTCTAATCCTCAAGTTTCTTTCTTTCAAAAAAATTTGTAAAGAAACAAAAAATACAAGTACAGAATTTCTGCACAAAATAAAAAATAGAATGCAAACTCATTAATCTTGAAGAAGAGGTTGAATATTTGGCTCTTTTGAAGCTTGAGCACTCTTCTTTAAGGCTTGAGAGGATGCTTAAGAAGTTGTAGAAGATTGCTCTTAAATGCCTTTGAAATCACAACTAAATCCCTCTCTTTTTCATTTTTATTGATGTATAGTAGAATCCCTTAGATTTGAAAATGATTTCTCTCTCTAAATTTCTTGATCTTTCTTTCTAATTGATTCTCCATCTTTTAATAACTTTGAAGATGGTTGGAGTGAGAGTTCTAGTCATTGGAAGCTTTGAAATAGTCAATGAGATCGAAAAATAGCCGTTGCAAAACTATCCATTGAAGGTTGTCTACGTATTTCAAGATCTCTTAGATTTTCTTGAGATGTCTTGCCTAATTTTGAGACCTCTCGATTTGGCCAGGAGACTTCTCATCTTTAGTTGCTCAAAAAATAGCTTTCTAAAAAAAATAATTCGCTTGAGAGCAAGAGCTCTTGGTTTTGAATGAGAGCTCTCGCTGGAACCACGAGACCTCTCGCTCTCAGAGCGCAGAAGTTATGTTTCTATTTTCTGATATTGAGAGCTCTTGAGATTAACTTGAGATCTCTCAAATTCATTCTAGAAGTTTATTTGGGCATGCCAGACCTCATAAGAGCTCTCGAAAAAATTTTGAGACCTCTCAAACATTGCTTCAAGGCTATTTTGAAAATTTTTTTTACTACCAATCAAGAAGATTTGATTTTCATTTAAAATGAACTTCATGTCATTCTCATTTTGATCAAAGAGCTCTCTTTCTTCTGATATTTGAATAATTAAAATAAAATATATTAGTAATCATTTGCTTTAATGTTTGGTCATCATCAAAATCACTTAGGGGGTCAACAAGTATCAACTCAATTTTTAATTTAATTTAATCTGATTTAATTAAGATCTTGATTGGACTAAGACCTATTCTAATTAGGTTAAATTAAATCTAATTTTATTTAATCGAAAGAATAAGTTGGACTAAGTCAAATTAAAAATTCTAGTGTGACTAGGACTTCTATCCTTGCACCACCTTTATCCCAATGCCCCCCCACGCCCCTCTATAGAGTTTTGTGCATGGAAACTCTTGTCTCCAGGCCCTTCATGCCCGCCTCATCTCCTTCCCTTCTTTCTAATATGGTATTTAGTTGTGGATCGAGTCAAATATGGCTCAAAGGTTTGAATTCAAACTTTATTTGATATAGTTTGTTATTATCAAAACTCCTACCCATGCTTGCCGCCAATCCTTCCTGATTTCCCTAAAATGTTCATGGATTTTAGAGGAGATTTTGTGTGTACAAAATTTGTGGTCCATGGTAGAAAAGGAGGGGGCGCTCAAGAGTTGGGCACCTTAAGTCTTGCCCAATTTGGATAACCTTTGACTAGATATTTGATCTAAACAAGGATTGGTCCATAACTCTCTATTTAAAAGGTTTCTTGACCTAATTCTTTTAGAGATTCCAGAGCTTAGAGAGAGGACTTTGGGTGTGGAAAAACCTAAGAGAGAAGGGCTTAGGGAAAGGGATTTGTAAAGACACCAATCTAGGTGTCTAGGTGAGAGAACAAAGAAGAAGAATGGTTCTTCTTCTAGGGTTTTCTTTTGATCTCTTTCTCTATTTTTTATGTGAGTGTTTAAGAGATATCTCAGCTTTACAAGTCTTCTTCATTGACTTTTGAAAGTTAGAGAATCTAGATTTTGAAGAAAGAAGATCCAGATCGACTGTCGAAGAAGGATCAACATAGTACTAGCATACTGCATTGATTTTCAGCCTTTAGACTTCTGATCAGCGATCGAGGGCTCATGTAGATATCCTGTAGAGCCTGGATGTGTGTGTGGTTTAGAGCATCAACCTCAGCCCTAGATCAGTGAGCTAGAAAGTCTAACTTGCAAAGGTAAGGATAATATGATCTTCCTATTTCATACTTAGATCTGATCTAGTGTAGTTTTTTTATTGATATGATCAACATGAATTTTTTTTATTTAATTACATGCTTTAATCATGTAATAGAATCTTAGATCTAAGGTTATTTTTTATATATTTATAAATTAATATAATTAATTCATCTCTTCTGCTGCATAGTTTTGAAAAAAAATTCAAAATCTAACCTTGAAACCCTAGATCGATTTCCTTCAATTGATATCAGAGCCTAGGTTCTTCATTACATAATTTATGATGCATATTTAGATTATTTTTTAGATTTTATCTACTTTATAATCTGATGTTTAAATCTAAAATTAAAAATTAGATCACACGAACTGATTATAAGATTGTCTTGCTGTAAGGTTTATCCCTTATAGTGGAGAGGTTATCCTAGTTCATGTAAATCTAATCTAAATCATAAATTTATTAGATATGATCTAGATTAATTTATAATTTTTTATATTTAAAAATATTTAAATCTAAAAATAAATATTTTAAGTTATATGAAAGGTTATCCTGCTGTAAGGTTTATCCCTTATAGTGGAGAGGTTGTCCTCATACATGCTGATCTAAAATCTTGATCATAAAATTTTAGATTAGATCTAAAAAATTTTATGACTTGATTAAAAATATTTTAATCTAATTTTTATTATTATAAATATATTAGATTTGATCTAAGTTAATTTATGATTGATTAGAATTGAAATAGTTTTAATTACATGGACATATTTAGATTAGATTTAAAGTAGTTTCATGTCTATTTTATTTACATATTGATTATGAATCAAACATGCAACTGGTTAATAGAATCATGTTGTAAAATTATTTTACAAATATGAAAATCATTTTCGAAATGCTAAATCCCAATTCTTAGCTTAAAACTTAATTAAGAATTAAGAGTTATTTGATTAGGATCTAGGATTGCGAATTGAAGATCCTAAGATACCAATCATAACACTTTAAGTTAATGGGTTAGTGGAAATTAGGTTCATTAATTTGGTTAGATCTAAGGTTAGATTAAAGAATGGACTTAATTAGAGAATTGACTAAATTTAATTAATAGTTGTCTTAGATTAGGTCAAGAATTCTCTAGATCAATTACAATAGTTGGAGTTGGTCAAGTCCATGCCTTTAACAAGAACCAAGCTGAACTTGATTCTTGGCTACGCATTCTAGTATGAACTGTTATATTAATTTAATTAAAATTAATTAACCAGTTGATATCTAAGATAAGTCTGGCAATTCAGATTGGTGGTTTTTAATTAGTAGCTCGCTTACCTAGCCATTTTTTATGGTGTCTAAGGCAAGCTTTAGCAGACCCTCCAATCGATCTCACTTACATGGCCTTTTTGGTAAAATTATATTTTGATCAGATTACTTGACAATTCGAGCTGACCCATGTTAGCTAGGTAAACCAGTGTAACTGATTTAGGTGCTCCTAGACTAGCCTAATAATGATCTCCCTTAATCTAACTTGGTGAAGCTAGTGAGAGGATCATAACAAGCTAGTTCATCTGACCTTCTTCCTTCTTTAAATCAAATAAATTAAATCTTCTAAAATTATTAGATTCTTAAAAATAAAATAGTTATAGTAATAACTAGATCATAGCCTCCCATTAAGATGGATAGTAATAGGTTCAGTACTCTGGGTGGACATTGGAGGTGCCTTATGCCTAGTGTTCATCAAGATATTGAAATTATTATTCATCATATAATGATTAGGTTGCACTCTCTGAACAGTGATCAGGTTAGCTAGAGCTTTCCTTGGGTCTGATCATCGTTCGTTTGATGTACCAAAATTAATCATATTAATGGTTGGACCTAATTGGGACTTTTAGTAGAGGCCCTAGCCTACTGAGAAGATACCTAGGGCAAAATTTAATATTAAAAATTATTTAAAAAAATAATTGATTAAGAACCTATCCATAGATGTATATGGGTTAGCCAGAGCTTTTCTTAGGCCCATATGCAGTCTGTGTGGATTCTAGTATCCACTAAGAAATTAAGGTAATTTCTCGAATTAGATGTAGAGGCTACCAATTTGAATAAAATAGTACAAAAATCTTTTGATTAAAGTCCAAATCTTTAGGTTTAATGATTTAATTACTAATTAGGCTTTTGGTTCTCTTTTGTGCAGTTAAGACTAAATCCCTCCATTCACTGTAAGATAGTAATATACTTATGAGATCCAACTTTGATAACAAGTATCGAAAGTTGAACATTGTTCAACAACATGAAGAGGTTCGTGCTGGGGCTTCCATGTCTAGTCTAAATAAAAGATTCAAGACTAATCTAGATCAGGTAGAGTGCTTCTATCGTAAGAAGCAGGGACATTGAAAGAGAAACTATCCTCAGCACCTTATTTTTCGTGATCCCAACAGGCTAAATAAGAGAAAAGAGCAAGGAGTTGTTGATCAAGGATGTTATATGATAATACCTTATAATTTTTTTATTTATGATATTGCTACCTGATGTTGAATACCGAAAGTTTAGTTCATATTTGTAATTCATTACAAGGACTTCAAGTTAGTAGAAAATTTAAAAATAACGAGCAATTCCTGAATGTTGGAGATGGAAGATCTATTCCAGTTCTAGCTATAGAAAGAGTTTACCTTATTTTCAATGATAATATCATTTCTTTAGATGAATGCCATTATTGTTCTTCTTTTCTAATGAATATAATCTCTGTTAGTCTTTTGGCTAAAGATGGTTATCATTTGTTAATAAAAAAAGATTATTATGATATTATTATGAATGATGTTATGATAATGCAAGGGCAATAAGAAATAAAATTTACATTTTATCACAGCTTGTAAGTGTAATGTACACTTCTAAAAAATATTCTAGATTAGATAATGTCTTTGATATCTACCTATGATACTGTAGGCTAGGTCACATTAACAAGAAGAGGATAAATAGGTTGACTCAAGAGAGAATCCTCGAAGTCAGTGATTATAAATTACTACCAACTTATGAGTCCTATCTTCTTGGAAAAATGATCAAATCATCTTTTACTAAAAAAGATGAAAGAACTACTGTGCTCTTAGGTCTAGTACATACTGATGTATATGGATCTATGAGCATAAGTGCTAGAGATGGATATTTCTACTTCATCACTTTCACAAATGACCTATCTAGATATGGATATGTCTATCTGATGAAACACAAGTCGAATTTATTTAAAATATTTAAATAATTTTAAAATAAAGTAGAAAAATAAACTAAAAAATGTAATAAAATTCTTTGGTTAGATCGAGAAGGTGCATATCTATCCAATGAGTTCTTAATATATCTAGGAGAGAATGAGATTCTCTCATAGTAGACTCCTCCAGGGACACTATAATATAATGGTGTATCGAAAAGGATAAAATGAACCTTGTTAGACATGCTTCGATCCATGATGGGATTTGCTAGTCTGCCTATTTTATTTTAGGATTATGCTCTTGAGACTGCATATTTTATATTGAACAATATACCAAGTAAATCTATTGCAAAGACTCCATATGAGATGTGGATTGGACGTAGGCCTACACTCTCTCACCTTCGGGTTTGGGGTTGTCTAGTCTATGTCAAACATTTGCAAATAGATAAACTTAGATCCCGATTTGATAAGTGTGTATTTAGAGGGTATCCCAAAAAAATTAGGAGTTATTATTTCTACCATGCTAAAGAACAAAAAGTGTTCATCTGTAATAGGATAATCCTTCTAGAAAAGAAGTTTCTTGTTGAAGGAACTATTGTCTCTAAAGTTGAACTTGAGAAAGTTTAAGAGATAGAGAAATCAACATTAGTAGATTAAATTTAGAGCCTAATATACCTATACTATTAAGATGATTCGGTAGAGTACCATGTCAATCGGATAGATACTATGGTTTTTTGATCTAGGATGGTTTCTTGATCTGAGATGGTGATCCCATCGAACTCGATGAGAATGATAAAAATTTCGATCATCTATATGGATGCAATGCAGAGACCTAATTTTGAGAAATAGCTTGAGACCAAAAATCTGAGATGGAATTCATGAAGGTCAATGATATGTGGACATTGGTTGACCCATCCGAAAGGGTTAAATCTATTAGGTGTAAATGGATCTTCAAAAAAAAGAGGAGTGCAGACGAGAAGGTGGAGACCTATAAAGTCCATTTGGTTGCCAAGGGATATCGTCAATATTATAGTATTGACTATGATGAGATGTTCTCCTCTGTGGCAATACTTAAATCCATTCAGATAATGCTTGCAATAGCTATCCATCTTAATTATGAGATCTAACAGATGGACGTGAAGATAGCCTTTCTAAATGAAAAGCTGATCAAAGAGATGTATATGATATAACCTGAAGGATTCATATCCATAGATGAGTTTAAGATGTGCAAGTTTCAGAGATTCATTTATGGATTAAAGCAAATATCTCGGAGTTGGAACATACATTTTGATAAGATGATCAAAATATATGGCTTTGTTAAGAATGGAGAAGAGTCCTACATTTTTAAATGGGCAAATGGTCCAGCGATAGTATTCCTTATCTTGTATATGGATGATATTCTCTTAATTTGAAATGACATCCCCACACTGTAAGGAATAAAAGTTTAATTGTCATCTCAATTTTCTATGAAGAACTTGAGTGAAGCATCCTACATTCTAGAAATGAAGATCTATAGAGATAGATCTAAGAGGATGCTTGGATTATCGCAGTCCATGTACATAAAAACTATGCTGAAGAGGTTTAGCATAAAAAATTTCAAAAAGAGCTATCTTTTGATAGGCCATAAAATTTCTCTCTCCAAGAAGGATTGTCTGACAACTCCTAAAGAGAGAGAGCATATGAATAGAGTCTCATATGCTTTGATAGTGGGATCTATTATGTACACTATGATATGTAGGAGATCAGATGTAGCATACTCATAAGAAGTAGTGAGTAGATACCAATCTGATCTAGAAGAGAATCACTGAAAAGTGGTAAAAGCCATTCTTAAGTATTTAAGAAATACTAAGGATCAATGATTAGTTTATGATGAGTTTGATCTGAAATTTATGGAATTTACAGACTCTAGCTTTCAATCTGATCATGATGACAGTAAAAGCATGTCCGATTATATCTTTATCCTAAATGGTGAAATCATCTATTAAAAGAGTTCCAAGCAGCATACTGTGGCAGACTCTATTTGTGAAGCAAAGTATATCGCAGCATTAGATGCCATGAAAAAAGCTGTGTGACTGAAAAAATTCATCACCGAGCTCAGAGTAGTATTCTCTCTTGATGGTCTGGTCCTGCTTTATCGTGACAGCACTGGTGCCATTTTTCAGGTAAAGAAATCGAAGGCACACCTGTGGATGAAGCACATACCATGCCACTATTATCTGATCCAAAAGATAGTGGATCGAGATGATGTCGATATTCAGAAGATCAATAAAAAAGAGAATCTGACCAACCCCTTCACTAAAGTCCTAGCAATAAAGGAGTTCAACAACCACAAGTCAAAGATGGATATTAGATATGTGTCGAGTGGCTTTAGGATAAGTGAGAGTTATTAAAAAATATATCCCAAAGTCAGTCATCAGCCTATTAATGGTTGAGTTATATCTTATAATTATAATTAATTTATTAATAATAAAATAAATATTTTAATATTTTTTCTATAAAGTCTATATCTTCTAATGAATTTCATTATTGTGATGAAGTTCTTAGGACTATTTAGTTTTAATAAAAAAAATTATCGATTAGTCCTTAAATTGTTCATGACCAAATGATATACTGTAAATTAGGATGACAACATTTATTAAGCATAGATCATTGTATATCATATAGGTTGGTTGTTCTTTTAACCAAGAAGTATAGAGATATTGGTATGGCATACAAGTGAGATGTAAGGATACATCATCATTGAACGTGATTAACTCTAGAGTATTCTATTATCGAGAATTGCTCTGATGGAATATAGATATCAATGTTTCTTAGACTTGAGATCACCAGAGTGGCTTGCAAGCAACTCACTATACTTTGGTACTAAATTAACTAAATTTCTAATTCAATAATAGAAAGTTTCTGAGCATAGTCAATTACTTATGAAGTCAATAAATAATCAAGACGGGATTGACTACTCTAAGAGTTGGAGAAGAATGCATCACTATATTTCAATATAGCAAAATCTTGGCCAGGATAATCCATGAGATGAATTTGATATTTTGAGATATAATGTGGATGACCTAATCAGAGGTAATAGTTTAACTCTGAGGTATCCTACAAGCATTTTGGTCAAGAAGATGAATTTTATGAAAATTATATCCACATGGATTCTAAGGATGTTGTTCTACACATTCGACCTATCTAATCATTAGGTACCATTGCTGGATGATCACTTTGATTAATACATAAATTTATTTTTATGCTACTAGCTTAGATTTGAACTTATGGGGTCATACACATAAGAGTTTTTAATCTGATCGAATGATTGATCGATGATTAAGAATCATTCCGGAATTAAACATTCAATATGATTGATGTTTAACCTAATGCAAGTATTGCAGGAGGATCGATTAGCAATTAAATTACTAATTAACTTAATTTGATTAAGCTAGAGGATTGAGATTAAGTCTAATTAAATATAATTTAATTAAATTTAGTTCGGGTTTGATTGGATCAAGTCCAATTGATTTATTGGATAAGCCAATTGCAAGGAAGAACGAGTCACAGTTCAATTAGGACTCATATGAACCCAATCTCTAATTTGATTAAAAATTAAATCAAAATTAAATATGATTTAATAAGGTTATTAGTTGTACTAAGACCTATTCTAATTGGGTTGAATAAATTCTAGTATTATTTGGTCCAAAGATCAAGTTGGACCAAGTCAAATTGGAAGTCCTAGTGAAACTAGGACTTGTATCAATCCAATCTCTAATTTAATTAAAAATTAAATTAGAATTTAATTTAATTTAATTAAGATCTTGGTTGGACTAAGATCTATTTTAATTGGGTTAAATTAAATCTGATTTTATTTGATCCAAAGAACAACTTGGACCAAGTCAAATTAGAAGTCCTAGTGTGACTAGGACTTCTATCCTTGTACCACCTTAGTCCCAACGCCCCCCCACGTCCCTCTATAGAGTTTTGTGCTTGGAAACTCTTCTCTCCAAGCCCTTCATGTGCACCCCATCTCCTCCCTTCTTTCTAATATGGTATTTAGTTGTGGACCGAGTCAAATATGGTTAGAAGGTTTGAATTCAAACTCTATTTGATAGAGTTTGTTATTATCAAAACTCCTACCCATGCTTGCCACCAACCCTTCCTGATTTCCCTAAAATTTTTATGGCTTTTAGAGAAGGTTTTGTGTGCAAAAAATTTGTGGTCTAGGGTAAAAAAGGAGGGGGCACCCAAGAGTTGGGCACCTTAAGTCTTACCCAATTTGGATAACCTTTGACTAGATATTTGACCTAGACAAGGATTGGTCCATAACTCTCTATTTAAAAGGTTTCTTGACCTAATTTTTTTAGAGATTCCAGAGCTTAGAGAGAAGACTTTGGGCATGGAAAAACCTAGGAGAGAAGGGCTTAGAGCATGGGATTTGTAAAGACACCAATCTAGATATCTAGGTGAGAGAACAAAGAAGAAGAAAGGTTCTTCTTCTAGGGTTTTCTTTTGATCTCTTCCTCCATCTATTTTGTGAGTGTTTGAGAGATGTCTCAGCTTTAAAAGTTTTCTTCCTCAATTTTTAAAAATTGAAGAGTCTAAATTTTGAAGAAGAAAGATTCAGATCGACTGTTGAAGAATGATCAGCATGGTACTAGTGTACTGTACTGATTTCTAGCCATCAAACTTCTGATCACCAATCGAGAGCTCATGTGGACATCCTATAGAGGTCAGATATGTGTGTGGCTTGGAGCATCAACCTCAGCCCTGGATCAATGAGCTAGAAAGTCTAACTTGCAAAGGTAAGAATGATATGATCTCCTTGTTTCATACCTAGATCTGATCTAGTATGGTTTTCTTGTTGATATGAGCAACATAAATTTTTCTTTTAATTTTTAATTTTTAATTAATTACATGCTTTAATCATGTAATAGGATCCTAGATCTAGGGCTATTTTTTATGTATTTATGAATTAATATGATTAGTTCATCTCTTTCGCCGCATAGTTTTGAAAAATTTTAAAATTTAATCCTGAAATTGTAGATCGATTTTCTTCATAAGTTAGATGTCATCTAAGCAATTTTATGATTTATTTTTTTATTTTAAATCTAAAATAAATAGATATTGGATTTATTTAGATTATTTAGATTAGATCTAAATAATATCGAGGTTGCACATACTGATTATAAGATTGTCTTGCTATAAGGTTTAACCCTTACAGTGTAGAGGTTATTCTAGTATGTGCTGATCTGATAAATCTAAATTATAAATATATTAGATAAGATTTAAAATAATTTATAATTTATTTTTAAATTTTAAATCTAAAAGTAAATAATTTATGATCTGATTTTGATCATTTAGATAAGATCTATATGGTATGTTTCATATTTTAGATCTAGATCCTCATGTTGCATATGTTGATATATAGTTTTATTTTTGAATCTAGAATTTATATATTTGACATATATGCTTTGTGGAATTTAAATTACAAACTTACTTTCTGCAAAATCCAAGATTCAAAATTCTAGGACATGATCTGAATATTAAAATAAATCAGATCTAAAATCATGAATTGAATATGATTCAATGTAATTCATTAAATCAGAAATTAGTTCTGAGGTTCCAAATCCTAACTCATAAGCCTTAAACTTAATTAAGAATTAAGTGATTGTTTAGGATTTAAGTTTGTGATTTGAAGATCCTAAGTCAATTTCCAAAATCATGGGTTAAAGGATAATGGGTTAGCTTGATTAGGTCATTAACTGGGTTAGACCTAGGGTTAGGTTAAATATGGACTAAGTTAAAAAATCGATCAAATTTAAATAATAGTTAATTAAGATTAGGTTATTTTTTTTCTATAGATCGATTCAATAGTTGTAGTTGATCAAAGTCTATACATCTAACAAATGGATCTGATTGTGGCTTAGTAGTTGAGCCTGAGTTTTTAGACAGACCAAATCAAAATTGATAAATTAATTGATCTCTAAGGTAAGTCTGGCATTTCTAGACTGATGGTCTTTAATTGGTAGTCTGCTTACTTGGCCATTTTTGATGGTGTTTAGGGCAAGCTTTGGTAGTCCCTCCCACCGATCTCACATATTTGAATAATGTAGTTAATTAGCTTTTGATTAGATTGCTCATTGATTCGTGCTAACCCATATCACACAGAAAATCAGTGAGACTGATTTTATTTAGTAAGACTGGTCTAGGTGTCCTTGGATCGATATTGATCCTAGTCCTCATCAATAACTTATGAAGTCAGTGGAAGTAATTTGGTCCATATCTTCTCTATTCTTAAATCATAAATTAATTTAAATTTTTTAAATTATTAGATTCTTAAAATGATAAAGTTATAGAGATAACTGAGTCATAGCATTTCATTAAGATGTTTGATAATGGATCCAATAGTCTGGGTGGACATTGGAGGCACCTTACAACTGATGTTTATTGAGATATTGAAATTATCATTCATCATATGATAACTTGAAAGTGTCTCTCTAATGATGGTTAGGTTGACCAACCAAAATTGAGCTTAATCATTCGTTGGTTAGATACACCAAGTATGGTCATATTAATGGTTGGATCTAATTGGATCTTTTCAGTGGAGGCCAAAGCTTACTAATTAGGTTTCTGGGATAAAATTTGTTGGGGCAAAATCTGGTAGATGCCGAAGTCGATGTTGGAGTTGAAGAAGATAAGATCGCTGCCCTCGATCTACAAAATAAGTCTCGTTCGGAGTTGGGGATGGTGGCTCTGATAAGATCCTCCGATGATCAAGTCAGCTCTCTTGGCCAACAGAAATAAAGTACTCAAAAAAATATAAAGCAGAGTTTTGGGATAGAAGATGAGAGCTTAGAGAAAATGTATTTGGAGGATCATTTTTATAGATGGAGCATGTAACAAACTGATAGTGACAGCCAAAACTGCCTGGTAGTGGGCCGCTCAGGCCATGTGAAGTTTGTTACGGAGAGTAGTGTCCATTGTCATAATGCATCGATCCGCTGGGATTTAATAGTTGAAGTTTGGGTGAGGTAGACATCGATAGTGAGGAGCTTTTAGATCTCAATAGTTCTAGAGAGGTTCGAGCTCCTTTGAGATCATCCACATATAAGTTGATTTGCATTGAGTTGGTAGGTTAAATTTATTCGAGCGACGAGATCCTCCTAGACAGTTGGAAGGAGATCGACTGAAGGAGACTTGCCTACTGGCTAGAAGGAGATCATCTGAAAGGAGATCGACTGAAGAAAGCTTGCCTAGCAACTGGAGGAAGATCATCCGAAAGGTATTCAATAGGAGGAGTTCATCTAGAAGGAGAATGGCTTAGGTCCCCTTCAGTCAAAGGATAGGATTAGTATAGCAGTAATTCTCCTTGATCATTTAAGATCATGCCGCCAAACTTCGGAGTGCATTTGAGAGGCTCTATAGCATGAATTCATCTCCGAGAAGATTGGCAAATCCTAGCAGAAACGAGATTGACAGTCAAGGACTTCGACGAGGGATATCTTGCCCCCGACAAGTCCTTTGGGCCACTAGATAGAGTTTGACAGGAGTCCAACTGGAGGAGTCCGAAAGGCACGTTGCTGGAGAAGTCCGAAAGGCTGGAGGCTGGAAGGAGTTCTAATGGAGGAATCTGATTGAAGAAAATCATCCAAAAAGAGGACAACTCGGAAAAGTTCGTTTAATAGGAGTGTGACTAGAGAGGGTCGTCCGGAGGGAGATCTACTAGAGAGATCCAGGAGGACATCCACTGAAAGAGTTCGAAAGAAGTCCGACCGGTGGGAGTTCGAAGGGTATACGGTTGATAGAGTCTACATAGACAACAAGATCTTTGCCGATTCTGAAGTCATTGAGTGAAGTTGGCCATAGCTACTATCACCGAATGAGGTCGTCCCAAGATCCAACATCTTTCTAGACTTCGGCAAGAGAGTGTCTACATCCAACATAAGTTCTCCTACTCTCGAATTCGAGGTTCTAAAGAAGGGAGTAAGAAAGTACGAGTGCCAAGGTTCTTTTGAACTTTCCACACCCATCAGGAAGAGAATTTTGGCATCATTTGCATGGGTGCTGAAACTTTTTCGAATGTGAGATGATCCAAAAAGATAATTTCTGAAGCTTCCATCAAAGTGTAGCCCAAGATGCAGTGCTATTAAGGATCTGCCCATTGCCAGCCTCCTACCATGATGAGTGGAACACGCATCGATCGGGGATCGGTGGGAAGGGATCTATAATCATAACCGCCTTGGACTTCTTGAGGATATTTAAACCCATCCTCCTCCTTCAGATCCTCATTTTGCCTGAGATCTTTGCCTTCTTCCTCCTTCCTCTGATCATCTTCTTCCTCCCATGCAAGAGTTTAGGCTTCTTCCTCCATTCTCTTTGGTTCTAGGCATTCTTCTGCTCGATTTTCATCACGTTCGTTGTCTCCTTGTTCTTCCCAATCGACTTAGGTCAACTCCGCAACCTTTTTCTTGATTATTTCTACTTCTTTTGCTTCTTGTTCTTTTCGTTTCTCTATTGAAGTTTTTACACCTTATTTTCTCTGATTTTCGAGCATTTTCCTGATTTTACCTTGATCCGAATGTCTACCAAGGAATCTTGATCAACCAATTCTGGGACTTTGGCCCATTTGGCCTTGATGGATCCATCCCTTAAGGATGCCAAACCTATAGAAATTACCCAATCTTTTTTGTACCTGCCACCATCCCTTGTAAACTTTGGTCTGATGATCTTTTTCTAATCAAAATCTAGTTCAGGATTCCTTCTGTATACGAACTCGAACTTCCTGGTCCTAGTGACCGAGCCTAGTCTCCTCCTCCAAGCTGAACCTGTCTGTACGTAGAGACCCTTCGAGTGGGACTTAGGCTATCCTTGCCTCTTTTTGTAGTCAGCATGTTCAAGTTTCTTAATATATTTTTTGCCACCATGGCGCCAATTTCTTTTAGATTTGTCGTAGGATTTCTTTCTTTGTGTATCATGGCAGGCATCCGACCTATCATTTTTTTATTTTAAAATTTTTTTACTATTAAATATCATCTCACTGCCAAAGATTGGTGGTATGTGTTTCTCCAGTTTGGCAAGAAGGGATTGCTTAAGGGCGTCCCTTCTTCCATGCACAATTAGAAGAAGTTCTTTTTTTGGACTCTCTCAGTGGGGGGAGATAAGGAATTTAATCCATCGAGCTTCCGGGCCAGAGAGTGAGGATCATGGCTCGATCGATAAATTGAAGTATTTTAACGCACCACCAATGTTCAAACTCCTGGACAATCAGATCTTGTTTAACTTTGGTCTTAGTCCTCTTGATCCAGCATGTAGCTCTTCTTAGCTGGTTAATCATGCGATGCTCTTCCTTCTGATCCTAATTTTTCTTCCACTCCCTTTCTTGTTTTACAGAAATGACTCTAGAGGAACAGCACCATCTGGCGAAGGGGATCAAGTCTCTTAAAAGGAATGATAGCACCACTGGGGAGTCCTCAAAAAAAGCCTGCGTCGAGGGGCCGAGCTTGACCATGCCAATCCAGACCATGCCTGCCCCAAAATCCATTACCGCTGTACCAAGTTTGACCCTGCAGGATGAGGTCCCCCCTGCACCGCTTAGCTAGGAGGAAATTGCTAAGAGGGAGAAGAAGGTCATAGGGAAGAAGGTTAGGAGAAAGGTCGGAGACTCCAACGATGAAAGTCTCGACCAAGAGCAGGCCTCCCTGAATGATCAAGAAGTCATCCACGCCTTGATGAGAGGAAGCATTCTTCCCCATATCGTTGAGAAGATGTTTCGGAAGGACAATGCCGAGAGATTTGATGAGTCCTTCACCGCCTATCTAGAGGTAGATAGCTCTTTTCGATTTTGATTGAATGCATTCCAAACTTTGAAGTTTTGACTTGGTTTTCATCCTGCAGTTGGGACATTATTTTTTTGCCCACTCGAAGGCAGTGGATCACGACCAAGCCAAGGCTTCCAAAGCCCTTTAAGAAGCCCGAGCGGAGGCTAAGAGGGATTAGGTCGAGGCTGACTGCTTGAGAGTGGCCTCGACGGTCCAGACCATTGAAGTTGAGCATCTTCGTGAGGCATTAAGGAAGGGGGATGAAGTAGCGGTGGAGTTGAAGGCTGCCCTGGCCTTGGTGGAGGAGGAGAAGAAGAAGGTGAAAGAGGAGGTCGGTGTTGAAAGGGAGTGGTCTATTGAAGCCTTCATGTCGTCCAAGACCATGGAGGATATCAAGATTTCTTTTGCCCAAGAAGCTTTTTTGGAAGGGTTCTAGATCTGCCTGAGAAGGGTCGTTGAGAACTTCCCTGATGTGGATCTCGATCTCCTCATGAACGAACCCGACGATGAGGCCGGTCCTTCCAATGCTGGCGCAGAAGTTGCCACTGCCTCTCCTATTGTCGAACTTGCCTTGGAGGTCTCTGAACCTGCTGCAGCAGCACTTGAACCTGCTCGAGAGTCGGAGGTGGTAGAGAATGCTCAAACTTCGCCCACCGTGGTGCCGCCTGAAGTCGAAAACTCTCAATAGTTGTACCTCCTATTTCTTTTTTTGTGTACTTAAAATATTTTAAGCAATGAAAAATGCATTTTCTTTCTTTATACTGGTGTTATGATATGTGTTACCTAGAATCCTTCCAATAATCAGAGTCGTGGCTCGTCGTCTCTGGTTGACGTCGACCCCTTACCCAAGGGTGTTCCGCTAAAGCCATCAATCAAGAGCTTAAAGAAGAAAGTCCACCATTTGAAGAAAAAGTTGAGGAAGATAGAGGATGACCTTCAGAGGTCTCGAAAGAATGCTTCGAAGGTGACTATAGAGGTTACTCATCTTCGTAAATTACACATGAAAGATTCTATGGGCTATAATATCAAGAAAGGGAACTTCGAGAAGGAGCTTGCAAAGCTTAAGAGGGATGCTAGCGATAAGTCTTGGGCATTAACTGCAAAGGTCAGCTCCCTCATGGCAGAACTCAATGCTGAGAAGGAGAGGGTTAGATTGTTGGAGAGGAGTTCGTCCTGATCTTTCGATAAGGTACAGCACGACTGGGATTGGTCGAAGAAATTCTCGGAGTTACAAAGACAACTTCATGACACCGAAGCTCAGCATAATAAGTGTAGGATTGACTGCACAGAGAAAATGATCAAGATCGAATGCCAACTTAAGTTAGCTAATGAGGAGGTGGCTTGCCTTCCGAAGCTACTTCCAAGTAGCCAGTAGGCTGATACTTCAAAGGAGTCGGCATAGCTCGCCTTCTATCGAAAGTCCTTTAGCGATCTTTCCCTGTTGTATGAGAGGAAGAAGGCCAAACTCCAGCAGCTGAGGATTCAAATGACCTACAAGCATTAAGCTATTAAGGACATTGAGACTGAGTCTGAGGTTCTAAGGAAGCAATGATGGAAGCTTGAAGATAAATTCTAGCAAGCTGACCGGATGTTCATAGATAGTTTGCTGAAAAGAAAAGAGCTCAAGGAGGAGGTCTTCAGGCTGAAATAAGCTCTGGTGATGGCTGGGATCGAAAACCCCAAGTCCGAGTAGTGTGGTCCATCCTTAGGTCTCATTTGTTTTTGTTGTTGTCTCTCTCTCTTTTTTTTTTCTTTTTACCTGGTCCTATCGACCTTCTTCTTGTAATGATCTTCAACTTTAATGGATTGATGTTTTCTCTCATTATTTTTGTTTTGCATGGATTGGTGTTTGTCGACCGCTTTGTTTTATTTACTTCATTTTCTATTGATAGTGTTGTTAGAAATATCGAACTGGAGACCTTCTCCTGAATTAGGATGAGGTTCTTTTTTTTGCTTGAAGCAGTTGTTGGGGGATACTCACAAGGACCGTAGACAGGATCTCTCCCCACTCCTCATCTTAGGTCAATGAGGTCTTCATTTTGTTCATGTTAGGATGAGATCCTCCTGCTCCTAACATGGCTGTGGGAACACGTAAGGGCCATTGGTAGGGCCTCTTCCCTCATCTCATGTTAGATTAATGAGGTCATCGCTTTGCTCATGTTAGGATCAGGTCCTCCTTCTGTTCCTAACATGGCTGTAGGAACACGTAAGGATTATTGGTAGGACCTCTTCCTTCATCCCATCTTAGATTAACGAGGTCATTACTTTGCTCATGTTAGGACGAGGTTCTCCTCCTATTCCTAACATGGCTATAGGAGCACGTAAGGACCATTGAATGGGCCTCTTTCCTCATCCTATCTTAGATTAACGAGGTCTTCGCTTTGCTCATATTAGAATGAGGTCCTCCTCCTATTCCTAACATGACTGTAGAGGCACGTAAGGGCCATTGAATGAGCCTCTTTCTTTATTCCGTCTTAGATTAACGAGGTCTTTGCTTTGCTTATGTTAGGATGAGGTCCTCCTTCTATTCCTAACATGGCTGTAGGGCCACGTAAGGGTCATTGAATGGGCCTCTTTCCTCATCCCATCTTAGATTAACAAGGTCTTTGCTTTGCTCATGTTAGGATGAGGTCCTCCTCTTGTTCCTAACAAGGTTATAGGGGCACGTAAGGACCGTTAAATGAGCCTCTCTTCTCATCCCATCTTAAGTTAATGAGGTCTTCTTTGATTGATATTCTTATTAAGTCTGCTTTCTTGGCCTTATTTTTTCTTGGCTTGAATTTGGGCTTGGTAGTTCGGCCTTGGTCATGATTTTGACTTTAGCTCGACTGTGATTTTAACTTCAGCTTGGTTGTGATTTTAACTTCAGCTTGGTTATGATTTTAACTTCAACTTATCCTTGATTCTGACCTTGGCTTGGCCTTGAATCTGACCTCAACTTGGCTTAGGCTTTAACCTCGGATTGGCCCCCTCTTTTTTTTTGATGAGCTTGGCTTACTGAGTTGAAAGTTCTGTTGGCCTCAATCTTTTAAGCTTGAATCTTTGCAGACCTTAAACTTGTATGATCTTTACCTCGGATTTGTCTTGCTTTTCTTTTGGATAGATCTTAAACTTGACCTTGGATTGATCTTGAGCTTGACCTCAAATTAGTTTAAGATCTAACTTCAGCTTGGCTTAGATTTTGACCTTAGATTGGTTATTTGATGAGCTCAGCTTAATGAGATTGGATTTTTGTTGGCCTAGGATTTGTATGATTTTTACCTTGGATTTATTTTGCTTGCACCTCAGATGAGTCTTGAACTTGATCTCAGATGGGTTTAGATTTCAACTTTAGCTTCAACATTTATTTTCACTTTAACTTCGGTCATAGTTTCTTGAACTAAGTCTTAATTGGCTTTGAGTTCGACCATGATTTTGGTATCCTATAGCCCATAAGAAAGAAAAGATAATGGACAAAGGCTTAAAAGTCTCTTACCATGAGTTCTCCATTTGGAAGACCTTAGGCTCTATTTAACCCTCTCTTATTACTTAATTTGAGCTTTTATCTTGGATTACTCCAGTTCAGATCAGACTCTATCTTTTTCTCTTTCTTCTCCTTTTCTTCGTATTAATCTCAGTTTCTGTGGGTGAAATTTATAGATCTGCATGCCGAGGTTGTAGCATTTTATGGGTGGCATCAGAGATTGCTCTAAATTAGCTTTAGTGTTGTTTGATGTGAGATGCACATGGATGAACTTTGAAAAGGATTGAACGAATGCATGTGCGGAGGACTTCAGCTACATTTGGAGTGCAAGGACCTCGGCGTGGGGGACCTGGGCTATGTTGGGAGCACATAAACCTTGTGAGGACCTCGGCACCGTATGTACGAGGATCTCAAGAGCCGCTTGATGGTAGGTTCAGCCACTCTGAAGGTGCACGAACCTCGGCACTATCATGATAAGTTTGTCCACATTTAGGCACGTGGGGGAGAGGGTCAGCTGGCTGGCCTCTTTTTTTCTTCTCTTCTCATTCTTTTCTTCTTCTTCCCACTTTTTTTTTCTTCTTTTCTTTTGTCAACTCAGCTTCGGCGGATAAAATTCACAGCCATGTATGGAGATTATGGCCTTTTGCTGGTGGCTTCAGGCTTTGGCATGTCAGGGACCTCGGCCATGTTGGGGGTGCACGAGTCTCAGCAAAGAAGTAGAGTCGGTCGTTGTGAGCCTGTAGCTACCACGTGCATGGAAGGAGCTCGATCGTGCTTGGATGCATGGGAAAAGAAGGTCGGCATCGTTGCTTTGACCAATTTCAGCCGCCACTCGAAGTCATGAGGAAGGACATCAGCACACAGGGAGGAGATTGGCTGGAGAGGAGCCGTGGGTTGTGGGAGAGGGAAATTCAGCTAGAGTCACCTCAGATTGTGCCTAGGAGCATAAGAAAAATCGACTGGAGGAGTCGCGATGCATAGGGGAGGGAGACGAGACACGCGAGAGAGAAGCTCGACCATAGGGGTGCCAGCTTCTCCTTCTTCTACTTTTTTTTTCTTTTATATATATATATATTCGATAGAAAATTAAAAAATCTCTTTTTATTTTATTTGAAATAGAAGACTAAAAAACTCTTTCTTCTCTCACTTTTTTTTTTTTCATTTTCTTCTTCTTCTTCTTCTTTTATGAATCAAGGGAATCAAACCCTCTTTTTATGGGATGCTATTGACAAAAAACTCTTTGGCTGGGCATCCTATTTGCTCTCACTTATGAAGCTCTCAAACTAGATTTTGTCTAGCAAACTGGAGAGCAATTGATGATCCCCTTTTTAATGTTTGATTTTATCCAGAACTCAAGAGAATGGATAAAAAATCAAGAATATAATATGACTAAAAAATTTACATAATTATATTTCTTATCTAGATCCTATGATGTCTTTGCTGGTTTGGATCATCCTTGTTATGATCTTCTTCTTGGTCTGGATCCTTTCTTCGATTAAATTTTTTTTCTTATTTGGAGTCCCCCAATTTGAGCCTGGATGGAACCTGTTGAAGATGGATGCTGAATCTCATCGGCATTGAAGCAATGTGATGGAGCTTTTCTCGCTGGATGCTCATTTCTTCTCATAAATAGGCTCAAAAAGTCGATCAGAGGCTACTGCTGTTGCATGGCCTGCACTACTTCAATGAGGCCCTTAACCTTTTGGATCAGCAGGTTGAACTATTCTGCATCCATCATTGTTGCTGGTAGAGCCCAAGATGCCAGGGAGAAAATAGGGGTGGGCAGATCTAGGTGACATCTAGCCATGAAGGTGGTTGACCATCGGGTTGAGGCCTTCTTGGGAGGCATCTCCACAAGATCAGTCAAAGAAGAACTTTGAGAGGAAAAAAAAAACTTCTGCCAAGCACTCCTTTGAGAATAAGAGAACTTTCACAGTCCTTCCTCTAGTACCAATTCTATTGGTGTGAAATCTGGTTGATGCCAGAGTCGATGCTAGAGTCAAAGAAGACAAGGTCATTGCTGTTGACATGCAAAATAAGTTTCGTTCAAAGTTGGGGTTGGTGGCTTCAGCAAGATCCTTCAACGATCAAGTCAGCTCTCTTAGCCAATAGAAATAGAGTACTTAGAAAAATTTAAAGCAGAGTTTTGGAATAGAAGATGAGAGCTTAGAAAAAACATATCTGGAGGGTCTTTTTTATAGACGGAGCATGTAACAAACTGATAGTGACAGCCGTAACTGCTTGGTAGTGGGCAGCTTAGGCCACGTGGCATTTATTACAGAGAGTAGTGTCCATTGTCATGATGCGTCGGTCAGCTGAAATTTAATAGTTAAAGTTCGAATGAGGTAGACATCGATAGTGAGGAGTTTTTAGATCTCAATAGTTCCAGAGAGGTTCGGGCTCCTTAGAGGTCATCCGCATATAAGTTGATTCACATTGAGTTGGTAGGTTAAATTTATGTGAGCGACGAGGTCCTCCTAGATGGCTAGAAGGAGATCGATTGAAAGAGACTTGCCTAGTGACTGGAAGGAGATCATCTGAAAGGAGGTCGGCTGAAGAAAGCTTGCCTAGCGATTGAAGGGAGATCATCCAAAAGGTGTTCAATAGGAGGATTGAAGAAACCAGATCTAGGATTTCATGGGTAGATCTTGAAACTTTTTCAAGATCAGAAATAAAAACCTAAAAGAAGATCCTCTTCTTCTTCTTTGTTCTTTTTTTAGATATCCTGATTTATGTTTCTAATATCTCCATGACCCAGATGAATTTTTTTCTGATTTTTCTACACCAAAGAGATCTCTCAAATATCTGCAATCCATAAAAATTTTAGTCAAATTTTTTTTAAAAATAAAGAGATATGCAGAGTCCAAGTTAAGTAAAAAACCTAGACTCGGAAGGACCAAATCACTTGGGCGCCCCACCTTTTTTTTCTACCATGGACTAGCAAGGGAGGACACAAATAAACCCAAAAAATATGAGAGAGATAGATAGATAGAGAGAGAGATAGATAGATAGAGAGAGAGAGAAATAAGGGAGGTGGTGGTATGAAGGGAAGGACTTTTAGTTGATTAGGAATTCTATCTCATAGAATCCTAAGCGAAATCAACTTCCCCTTTTGACTTGGTTATTCAACAAACTTCCATATGAGAAATGGAAGAGAGAAAGGAGGCATGAGAAGCCTTTAGCCATAGAGAATTTCACGTAAAAATACAAAGAAAAAGGGATGGGGCGTGAGGATTAGGTGGTGCAAGGAATAGGGAGTCCTAGTCACACTAGGACTCCTATTTTGACCTGGTCAAACAAGATTTTTTAACCAAATAAAAATAAGAGTAATTCAACCTAATTAAATAAGATCCTAATCTATTTAAAAACTTATTTAAATCAGATTAAATTATATTTAATTTTAATTTATTTTTTAATTAAATTAGAAAATTGGGTTGACCCCAGTCCTAGTTAGACTAGGACTTGGGTCTTTCTTGCACTTAGCTTATCCAATAAATCAATTGAATTTGATCCAATCAAGCCTAAATTAAATTTAATTAAATTATATTTAATTAGATTTAATCTTAACTTACTGGCTTAATCAAATTAAACTAATTAATAATTAAATTAATAATCGATCCTCCTGTAACACTTGCACTAGGTCAAACATCAAACTTATTGATCATTTAACCTTAAAATGATTCTAAATCGCTGATCAACCATCCGATCAAAATATGAACTCTAATGTGTGTGACCTCATAGATCCGAATCTAAGTCAGTAGTATAAAAATAAATTTTTATACCAATTAAAGTTACCATCTAGCAATGATATCCGACGGTCGGATAGGTCGAAGGCATAGAACACCATCCTTAGAATCCATGCGAATATAGTTTCCATATAATTCATCCCCTTGACCATAATGCTTATAGGACACTTCAGATTCAACTATCAACTCTGATTTGGTTGTCCACATTATATTTCAAAATATCAAATCCATCTGATGGATTATCCTGGCCAAGGTTTTGCTATATTAAAATATAGTGATACATTCTTCTCCAACTCTTGGAGTGGTCAATTTCATCTTGATCACACTCCAACTTTGCTAGTACTTGATTATGCCCAGAAGCCTTTCATTGCTGAATTAAAAATTTAGTTAGTCCGGTACCAAAGCATAGTAAGTTGCTTGCAAATCACTGAGGTGATCTCAGGTCTAAGGAATACTGATACTTATATCCCATCAAAGACATTCTCGATAGCAGAATACTCTAGAGTTGGTCATGTTCAATGATGATATATCCATACATCTCATCTGTATGCCATAACAGTATCTCCACACTCCTTGGTTAAGAGGACAACCAACCTGTATGACATATAGCGACCTATGATCGATAGACGCTATCGCCTAATTAACAGCCTATCATTTGGTCATGAACAAATTTAAGAACTAATCGATAAATTCTCTTTTTATCGAAACTAAATAGTCCTAAAGACTTCATCATAATAATGGAGTTCATTAGAAGATGTAAACTTATGATGAAAAAGATGTCAAAATTTTTTTATTAATTAATAAATCAATTATAAAATCTCAACCATCAACAGGCTAACGATTGGCTTTGGGACATAATTGCCAATAAATTTTACTTATTCTAAAGCCACTCGGCATGGTATCTAATATCTATCTTCGACTTATGGTTATCGAACTTCTTAATTGCCAGGGCTTTAGTGAAGGGGTCGATTAGGTTCTTCTTTCCGTCGATCTTCTGAAGGTCGACATCACCATGATCCACGATCTTATGGATCAAATGAAAGCGGCATAGAATATGTTTTGTCCACTGGTGTGCCTTCGATTTTTTTGCTTGAGCTATGGCACCAGTGCTGTCGCAGTAGAGCAGGACTAAACCATCAATAGAGGATGCTACTCCAAGCTTGATGATAAACTTTCTCAGCCACACAGCTTTTTTTGCAGCATCTGATGCTGTCATGTACTCTATTTCGCAAACAGTGTCAACCACTGTATGATGCTTGAAACTTTTTTAGTAGATGGCTCCATCATTTAGAGTAAAGATATATCCCGATACGGTTTTACTATCATCATGATCAGATTGAAAGCTAAAGTCTGTAAATCTCATAAATTTTAGATCTGACTCATCAAAAACCAACCATTGATCCTTAGTATTTCTCAAATACTTAAGGATGATTTTAACCACCTTTCAGTAGTTTTCTCTAGGATCAAACTGGTATCTACTCACTACTCATACTGAGTATGCCCCGTCTGATCTTGTACATGTCATTGCATACATAATAGACCCTACTGTCAAAGCATATGAGATTCTACTTATATGCTCTCTCTCTTCAGGAGTTGTTGGATAATCTTTCTTAGAGAGAGAAATTTTTTGGTATATCGAGAGATAGTTCTTTTTGAAATTCTCTATACTGAACCTCTTCAGCACAGTTTCTATATATGTGGATTGGGATATACCGAGTATCCTTTTAGATCTATGCCTATAGATCTTCATCCCTAGGATGTAGGATGCTTCACCCAAGTCCTTCATGAAGAACTATGATGACAACCAGACTTTTATTCCTTATAGTATGGGGATGTCATTTCTGATTAAGAGAATATCATCCACATACAAAATAAGGAATACTGCTGAACCATTTATCCATTTGTAAATACAGGATTCTTTTTCATTCTTAACGAAGCCATATGTTTTGATCACTTTATCAAAATGCATGTTCCAACTCTGAGATGCTTGCTTTAATCCATAAATGGATCTCTGAAGCCTTCACACCTTGGACTCATCTATGGATGTGAATCTCTCAGGTTGTATCATATACACCTCTTCGGTAAGCTCTCCATTTAGGAAAGCCGTCTTCACATCCATCTACCAGATCTCATAGTTCATGTGGGCTGCTATTGCAAGCATTATCCGAATGAATTTAAGCATTGCCACTGGAGAGAATGTCTTGTGATAGTCAATACCATAATGTTGATGATACCCCTTGACAATCAGACGAACTTTATAGGTTTCCACCTTTCTATCTGTGCCTCTTTTCCTTTTGAATACCCATTTACATCCAATGGGTTTAACCCATTCAGATGGATCAACTAATGTCCATACATCATTGACCTTCATGGAATTCATTTCGGATCTTATGGCTTCTAGCCATTTCTCAGAGTCAGGTCTCTGCATCACATCCATATAAGTGATCGAGTCTTCATTATTCTCATCGAGTTCGAAGGGATCACCATCCTAGATCAAGAATCTATAGTATCTATCTGGATAGCGCGGGACTCTACCAGATCGTCTTAATGGTGCAGGTTCACTAGGCTTCGAATCTAATCTGATCAAATCCAACTTAGGTTCAACATTCTGTGTCAGACTTTCTACCTATTGAACTTCATCAAGTTCAACCTTAGAGGCAACGGTTCCTTCACTAAGAAACTTCTTTTCCAAAAAGGTTGCCCTAAGACTGACGAACACCTTTTGTTCATCAGCATGGTAGAAATAGTATTCTTTGGTCTCTTTTAGGTACCCTATAAATGCATACTTGTTAGACCCAGGTCCAAGTTTATCTATAATTAATCATTTGATATAAGTTGGACACTCCTAGGCCTTGAGGTATAAAAGTGCTGGCTTACGTCTTGTCCATATCTCATATAAAGTTTTAACCATAGATTTACTTGAAACTCTGTTTAAAAGATAGCAAGCCGATTTGAGTGCATATCCCCAGAGATATCGGCAAGCTGGCAAAACCCATCATGGATCGAATTTTGTCTAACAGAGTTTGATTCCTTCTTTCAGATACACCATTATGCTATGGTGTTCTCGAAGGAGTTCATTGAAAAAGAATTCCATTCTCTTCTAGATATGTGAGAAACTCACTAGAAAGATATTTTCCTCCTCGATCAGATCAAAAAGTTTTAACACTCTTTTCAGTTTATTTTCTACTTTACTTCGAAATCGTTTGAACATTTTAAATGAATCCGACTTATGTTTTATCAGATAGACATATCCAAATTTGGATAGATCATCTGTGAAAGTGATGAAGTAGACATATCTACCTTTGGCACTAGTACTCATTGGTCTACATATATCAGTATGTACTAGTCCTAAGAGTTCAGTAGCTCTTTCATCTTTTTCAGTAAAAGATGATCTAGTCATTTGACCAAGAAGATAGGATTCACAGGTTGGAAGTGATTCACTATCACTAAGTTCGAGGATATCCTCTTAAGCCAATCTGCTTATCCTGTTCTTGTTTATATGACCTAGTCTATAATATCATAAATAGATATCTATCACATTATCTAATCTAGAATGTTTGCCAGTTGAATAGACTACATTAATAGATTATGATAACATATATACATCATTATTCAATTATCCATAGAAAGTAGTAATACCATTCATAATAACATTACAAACTCATTTTTTTATTAAAATTTCATAATTATTCATGGCCAAAAGGCCTATAGAAATGATATTTAAAAATAAACTAGAACAGAAATGATAATTACTAAGAACAATGGTATGAGATTCAAATATAAGTTTCAAAATTTCTAAAGCTAGAACTGAAATAAGTCTTCCATCTCCAACGTTCAGAAATCTCTCATCTTGCTTGAATCTTCTACTGACCTGCAACCCCTACAATGAATTACAAATATGATAAGAGCTTTCAGTATCCAATATTCAGTTAGTAATATTACACACAGAGAAATTGCAAGGAGTTATCATATAAATACCTTATCCAGCAATAACTTGCTTCTTCCTCTGCCTGTTTGAATCTAGGAAGGTAATATACTAAGGACAGTTCCTCTTTTAGTGTCCCTGCTTCTTGCAGAAGAAGCATTCGGCTTGACTCTTATCAAGCTTGAAATTTTTGGATCTGAGTCTACACAGATGTCCTAGCCTGAACATGCACCTTCTTGGCTTTCTTCTTCTTGTTCTTCTTTTCTTTTTCAAAGGGTCGAGAACGAGTAGATGAACCTCCCACTAACTTCACCGACTCTTTGTGAAGCTGGTGATCCTTCTCAAAGTTTTTAAGTAATCCCAATAACCCATGGTAGTCAACTTCAGGCTTTGACATTCTATAATGTGTAAGGAATGAGAGATAAAACTTGGGCAATAAGTTTAGTATTGCATCTTTCCTAAGTTGTTTGTGCAAGAAAAAATCGAGCTTATTCAAGCACTCTATCAGCTCGATCATGTACAGTATATGATCGGTGACCGAGGCTCCATCCCACATTCTGGTGTTGAAGATGGTGCAATTAGTCTTATGCTTCTCAACGTCATCGGGTGTGCCAAAAGAATCCTCGAATACTTGGAGTATTTCATTTGACTGAGCTGTCTCAAACCTACGACTGAACTAATCACTCATCGCAGCCAGCATAATGCAGTGCATCATGGTTCGATCACTGAGCCACTTCTGATAAGTATCTCTGACTGTTCCACGTACATTGATAGTTGGCTCCTTAGGTTCAGGATCCGTCAGCACATATAGGATCTGTTCATGCTTCAGGATAATCTTCAACTTTTGGTACCAGCTATCAAAGTTGGATTTCATCAATTTATCATTGTCCAATAATGATCGGAGTGATAGAAAAGTGGCCATATCTGCATATAGGAAAAATATAACCTAATTAGTAATTGATTTATTAAATCTAGAGATTTGGACTTTAATTAAAAGGGTCTCCCACTATTTTATTCGAATTGGTAGCCTCTACCTTCAATTTGAGAAATTATCCTAATTTTTTAGTGAATACTAGAATCCACATAGACTGTACACAAGCCCAACTTTGGTTGGCCCACCCATGTGAAGAAACCAGATCTAAGATTTCACAGGTAGATCTTGAAATTTTTTCAATATCTTGCAGCAAAAGACTCAAATAAATCTAAAATTTATTTAAATAATCATGTAAATATCTAGATCTCAGATCTATTACATGATTAAGGAATGATATTAAATCAAAAATTAAAATCAAATAAAAAAAAAGGTTGATCAAATCAACCTAGATCTATACTATATCAAATGTAGGTTTGAAGTTTATAGATCAGATCTATTACTTGAGCAAGTTTAGACGTTCTAACTTACTGATCCAGACTTGAGGATGAAGTCATGAGCCACACATGCATCCGACCTCTAAGAGTCATCCACATGAGCCTACGATCTCTAGTCTGAAGTCTTATGCAAGAAATCAGCATAGCTTGCTAGTACTGTGCTGATCCTTCTTCGACGATCGATCCGATGCTTTCTTCTTCAAAATTTGGACTTTCTAAAATATGAGAAGGAAGATGAGAGTTTGTTGATCTGAGACTCTCTTAAAAAAACTCAAAAGAAAGAAGGAGAGATTGAAAATAAAATAGTCCTAGAAGAAGACCCTCTTCTTCTTCTCTTTTCTCTCACCTAGACACTTAGTTTGATGCCTATGGAACACCCATGCCCAAGGACCCTCTTTCCCTGATTTTTGCACACACCAAACCTCTTCCAAAGCTCTATATTTTATAAAAAAATTAGAAAAACATTCATCCAATAAATAGAGAAAAAGAAGAATCCAAGTTAGGTCAAATTTCTAGACTAGGAATATCCAAACATGGAAAGTTGTTGGGGTGCCTAACTCTTCGGTGCCTCCTCCATAATTTTTGACGTGGACCAGCAAGAGAGGGCGCACAAAAAAGAAGATTATTTTTATAGAATAATAGGAGAATTAATTAAAAGAGAGGGTGGCACTCAAGGGAAGATATTTTGGTCAACAAGGATTCTATCTCATAGAATCCTAAGCAAAACCAATTCCTCCTTTGACTTGGTCTTCCACTTAACTTCCAAATATGACTTGGAGGAAGAGAGGGGGCATGGAAATCAGAAAGAAAGAGATTTTCTATGAAAAATACCTAAAAAATAGGTATGGAGGGCGTTGGGACCAAGGTGGCGTAAGGAGATAGGGAGTCCTAGTCACACTAAGACTCATGTTTTGACTTAGTCAAACAAGATCTTTTAACTAAATAAAATCAAGATTAAACCAATCCAATTAAATAAAATCCTAACTCATTTAAATATTTAATTAAATTATATTAAATTAGATTTAATTTTAATTTTTTTTCTAATCAAATTAAAAAATTAGGTTGATCCGAGTCTTAGTTAGACTAGGACCAATTCTTTCTTGTAGTTGGCTTATCCAATAAACTAATTGAACTTGATCTAATTAAGCCCAAACTAAATTTAATTAAATATAAATTTAATTAAATTATATTTAATTAAACTTAATCTCAACCTATTGGCTTAATCAAATTAAGTCAATTAGCAATCTAATTGCTAATCGATCCTCCTGCAATACTTGCACTAGGTTAAACACCAATCGTATTGATTGTTTAACCCTAGAACGATTCTTAATCATTGATCAACCATTCAATCAGATCGTAAGCTCTAATATGTGTGACCTCATAGGTCCGAGCCTAAGTCGGTAGCATAGGAATAAATTTTTGTATCAATCGAAGTAACCATCTAGTAATGATACTCGATGATTGGATAGGTCAAAGGTGTAGAACACCATCCTTAGAACCCATCGGATATAGTTTTCATATAATTTATCCCCTTGACCATAATGCTCGTAGGACACATCAAAGTTCAATTGTTAACTCTGATCAAGTTGTCCATATTGTATTTCAAAATACCAAATCCATCTGATGGATTATCCTGACTAAGGTTTTGCTATATTGAAATACAGTGATACATTCTTCTCCAACTCTTGGAGTGGTCAATTCCATCTTGATCACACTCTGACTTCGCAAGTACTTGACTATGCCCAGAAGCCATCCATTGCTGAATTAGAAATTCAATTAGTCCGATATCAAAGCATAGTGAGTTGCTTGCAAGTCACTGAGATGATCTCAGATCTAAGAGATACTTATACCTATATCCCATCAGAGATATTCTCGATAGCAGAATGCTCTGAAGTTGGTCACGTTCAATGATGATGTACCCATACATCTCACTTGTATGCCATACCAATGTCTCCACATATCTTGGTTAAGAGAACAACCAACCTATATGGCATATAGCGATCTATGCTCGATAGATGCTATCATCCTAATTAATAGCCTATCATTTGGTCGTAAATAAATTTAAGGACTAATCGATAAATCCTCTTTTTATTAAAACTAAATAGTCCTAAGAACTTTGTCACAACAATGGAGTTCATTAGAAGATGTAAACTTATGATGAAAAAAGATGTCAAAATATTTTTTATTAATTAATAAATTAGTTATAATATCTCAACCATCAACAGGCTGACGATTGATTTTGGGACATAATTCTCAACAACTTTCACTTATCCTTAAGCCACTCGATATAGTATCTAATACCCATCCTCAACTTATGGTTGTCAAACTCCTTGATTGTCAGGACTTTAGTGAAAGGATCGACTAGATTCTTCTTTTCGTTGATCTTTTGTAGGTTGACATCACCATGATCCACGATCTCACGGACCAAATGGAAGTGGCATAGAATGTGCTTTGTTCACTGGTGTGCCTTCGGTTCCTTTGCTTGAGCTATGACGCCAGTGCTGTCGCAGTAGAGCAGGACTGGACTATCAATGGAGGGTGCTACTCCAAGCTCGGTGATGAACTTTTTCAGCCATACAGCTTTCTTTACTGCATCTGATGCTGCCATGTACTCTGCTTCACAAATAGAGTCAGCCACTGTATGCTGCTTGAAATTTTTCCAGCAGATGGTTCTACCATTTAGAGTAAAGATATATTTCGGCATACTTTTATTGTCATCAGATTAAAAACTGAAGTCTGTAAACCCCACAAGCTTCAAATCTGACTCACCATAAATCAACCATTGGTCCTTAGTATTTTTCAAATACTTAAGGATGATTTTAACCACCTTCCAGTGATTTTCTCTAGGATCAGACTGGTATCTATTCACTACTCTTAGTGAGTATGCTAAGTTAGTACTTCGAGCGGATCTTCGTTCGACGAATCTTCAATTTTATTGCAGTCTCGTGTGGACTTTTTGTAGAGGCTAAACGCATATGCGGCTCCAAAAGCAACAACGAGAATCAACCATAGAGTTCTCGACCTGCACGAAGGAAAGAGATTTGATCTCTTCTCTCATCTAGATGCGATCTAGGATTTAGATTTAGAATTGTTCTAGATTAGGGTATTAATTTGATTAATACCAATCCTTTTATTTTTAAATTTAAGAATGCATTATGAAATATTATAGATCCTAGTTGTAGGATTTAGTAATTTGATTATATGCTTTCATAGATTAAATGATTTAATTTACAACTTTTGCTGTGTTATATTTCAAAAAATTTTGAAATTCATGCATGAAATCCTACATCTTTTCCATCAGAACACTAGGTAGTAGAATCACAAATAGAAAAATTATAAGATGTTATTATATAACATCCTTAACAAGTAACTCCTTTTATCTTGTTCAGCCTGTCAGAGTCAAGAAAAGCAAGACATTGAGGGCAATTCTTCCTCCTATGATCTTATTTCTTATATTAGAAGCACTCTGCCTGATTTGGATTAATTTTGGACATTTTATTTTCACTGAACTTAGAAACCCAGCACGAATCCTTTCATGCTGCTGAACCAAATTCAACTTTCGATACTGATTATCAAAATTGGATCCCATAAGTACATCACTATCTGACAGTGATCGAAGTAATTAGG